>VXAC01003605.1:876389-897084 GCA_013399225.1 Rhipidura dahli
AAAAAAAAAAAAAAGATTTTTCCTATTCCACACATGTCTTTGCTTCTCTGGGTCCTCTCCTCAGAGAGAGGCACTAATGCTGTCACCCAGCAAGATCACATCATGCCTGGGGAACCTCTACTTTGGTGCAACAACTGCAGAACGCGGCCCCACGGACCAATAAAGGACCACAAACCACAGCCAGGAAGCTTCACTCTGGGACATGACTCTGAACACTTACCAAGAGAGGAAATATAATGCAGGGAGAGAGGAGAGTCTACAATTTAAGCAGTTTTTATAATCCCCATTTGTAGATGCTTCCAGCATCAAGCCCCAGCCTTTTATCCCCAAAGAATCACAGTCAGAACAGAGAGTTTATGCAAAAAACTGCAGCCAAGAAAAATAAAGCATGCACAGCAAAAAATTAACAACAAATGTACACTTTACAATAATATATAATTAGCCTTTCTTAATTACCACTTCATTACCATTTAGAAAAAGGTGATGGAAGTTCAATAAAATGAGGTGCTTTTATTCAACACTAGTCAAATTAATTTATACACTCACATTCTCTTTAATAATTCCACGATACAGTAGATTTCTTTTATCCAAATTTTGGAATATATCTATGTAATAGTTATCTCAGACTGCAATACTGTTGCAAAATACTGCTAAGTTCTGGAAGGAATATTATTAGAGGAGGAAAAGTCATTTCATTACTTGCCATGAGTCTGATTATGCAGCCTACAATTCAGTTAGAAGATAGAAGTGCTCTTTCCTTTTAAAAGAGAGAAGAAAAAGGGCCATCAGACCACTATAAGAGATATCCCATTTTTCTAGTAAGAATATACTATCTGCAGCAAATCTGCTTCCAACATAATCTTTTGTTGCTCTTAATTATCTAAAACATCCAAGCCAAAAGCTTCTGCCTTCTCTCAATCACTGCAGAAGCATGAATATTTTCAATACCTCATATATCTTTAACTCTACTAATATGCAATATCAGGCCTGTCTGCTCCATCTGAGAATACTCTATTGCATCCTTTGATGGCGAGTACCAGAGATGCTATTTACCTATTCTGTGTTGTCTTTACACCTAATCTTGACTGAGGTTTCAATAGCAGGATCTCATAATAAATCTCTCTTCCTGAAGGAAAAAAAGCTGCACCTACAAGCATTCAAGTGAATGACTCTTGATACCAGGCATGAACTTAGAGATGTTGCACTGAGACATAAAAAGCTGCTTCTAAGCCTAATAATTTGCCTGTGATCAGCTTAATGAAAACTTCACTTCAGCTCAATGTACAAATATATATTTACCATGCAGCTATCTATGCATGATCATAGAATATTAATGTACCCAGTCAGAGGGCAGAATAAATGTTATATCTAAAAGAATTTAAATAAGATTTTTTTTTTCTCGCAGATTTACTGGGATGCTCAGTCTTTAGTGCTTCTAAGTGAAGATTCTGGAGAGGGAAAAGTCAATTCTCTGCACTGACTGCTACCTTTTGGCTTCTCATTAGGGCTCTCTACTACACAAAAACCAGGAGTAGGTGCCAGCAGATCAGCTTGATTACCAAAAAAATTTTTATTTTTTTTTTTCCAGGAACTCCTAAGTTTCATGTCATTCTGATCCATCTTAATAGTTCCTATTTTGCTGATGACTCACATATAACTCTGATTTAAATAGAGCTAAAATGGAAAATACCATTAGAAGCTTTGTATTTTTTTTAATTTGCATTTAGTTTCTGAACTGTTTCTGACCTATGATATTTTCATAAAAATAGACTGAGACTGATAACTGTAACACTCTGCACATTCCTAAGGATAAATGACAAAGAATTTCTTCATTTGGAAAATGCCTAAAACCAATCAGGCTAATTTTGCCTGTATTCTATCCAACATCATATGCCCAACCTAACAATACCATGCCATTATACTACCACACTTCCATTATGCTGCCAAATCTGCCACAAACAGTGACATCCAACTTCTTCCAAGGTTTCTATAAAGACTTAATGTAATATTTTCACATGCACATGTGTATGGTTACCAACTGATAAGAAAACTCGGAGCATTCATTAAGTATTGCTATAAATCTCTCCACTGAAACAGCAATAATATCCCCTTCCAGCAACCACAATAAATGTAATGCTTAATCTCTCTCTGTGATATTGTATAACTCTAGCCTGCAGCTAGACTTCCACTGTAGGTGGTACTGGAGAGGATAACTGCAGTGACAGCACATGATGTGTCCCTCTTTTCCACTATGTGGAAGTTACGGAGTTTGAAAGACTTTTTTTTTTTCCTTCCAGAGAAAAGCCAGGTTTTAGACAGGGATAAGAAAAAAGAGAGAATCAAAATGTTTTAAGTGGCACAATACCACTCTTAGTAGGAATTAAGAATTGTTTTAGATTCTTTTTTCTCCTCTAAGGATGCATACTTGATCTATGTCCCTTAAATTTCACCTTCTCCTCATCTTTGAGGCCCTCTATAGATCTTTCTTTGCTTTACCCTGCTCGAGCACATTGAATGCTGTAACTACCAAAACAGGTTTTGTGGGAACTCACGGATTTTTTTAAGCACATTCTGCAGTCGCTTGTTTTGACCAAGAAAATAACAAAGTCAAAATATCTTTTTCATTACAGTTTTCAATGCCAGATCACAGAAGGCTAGGCAGCTTCAGAACAATATCCAGCACTTCTGGGAATGCTCATCCACAAAGAACCCTTTTCTTCTTTTTTATGCCTATTTTCCATCAATACAGTCCCTGTTTCCGAAGTGTTTCCATTTCTCACCATCAGCCTTTGCTGCCATCAGACACAAAAGCTGGTGTTTGGTGCATCCCTGCGGGAGGTGGGACTGTCCCACAGGGAGAGACCCTACAGAGGAGCTTCCAGCACCAGCACCTAAACTGGACAGCCAAATTCCACACGAGGCTAAGCAAGATGTCCCTGCTGTTTATCCTCAAAGGGAATTCTGACCCCTGTAGCATTTCCCTCCCAGGTGTAAGGTGAGGAGGAGAACAGGGAGAGAGGGGCAGCACGGAGCATCCTTGCAGGACCCAAGCAGCACCCGAATAAACGCTGCTCTGTGAAAAGCACAGCGCTGGCCCTGGGCTGCTGTGGCTGCAGCCAGAGTGTGACAGCCAGCCCGGGACCTGGCCCAGCCCTCCCGGGGCAGGGGCTGTCACAGCTGCCTGTTCCCACTCCCCAGGCTGCAATCCTGCCCTGCTGTTTGCAGCCTCGGAAGGCGCAGCTTCCTCCCTCCTGCTCTGCTCTTACCATAGGTGTGTGTGGCACAGGGCTGGATTTGACCTAAATTTGATTTATTCATTTTTCCAATGCTTTACAGGGTACTTAAGCCCTAGGTCAGCAAAGCACTTAATCACATGCTTAACCTTAAGCACATGCTTAAGTGCTTAATCAGGGCCTCGTTGCTATATAAAGCACAAAGCTATGACTCAATTTGAAGAAACTGAATTGAAAAATTGAGATTCCCCCCATTGTCATTTGCTTACCTTGATGTACACATATAAGCCAAATTATTCACATTAAATATGTTTAAATACATTCTGGTTTGAAGACTAATTTAGGAGTTTACAGTACAACCTGAATATTGGGGTTCCTATAGGATTTGTGCCTATTAAGAGAATTACATTCCTGGATGTAGAAAGTGATGCCCTTCCACAGTGTAACTGTCACCACATATTAATATTCTCCTAATTCTGATGATTGACCTAATAAAATAAAAATTTTGAAAAAGGATTATCTTTAAAGGTAAACTCAAAGTGAGCCATTCACACGTAATACAAAGATACTACTTATAGCAAGATGCACCCGTATGCACTCTACAGCTACATATGCAGTCTCAAGATTACTATTTTAAAATGTGTACTGCATCCTTATCTAACTTGTCCAGTAGGTGCAATTATTTGTAGAATTTGTTCTACAGTTCAGCAGGAAATTTTCCTTTTGCTCAAACAGTTAAGATTTGCCTCTGCTGTGATTTTCTTCTGACTAAACATCCTCTGAAACATTTTTTTGATGCTTCCCAGAATTACTGGCACTCTGACTACAATATCCTGTTGGATGGATACCATGAAAGCTGCTAGCTTTGGTAACTACATCTAAAATGTACAGAATGTCATATAAAGCAGAGGAGAGGAAGCCTGGACTTTAAACCAGTAATAATTTTCTGTGAACTGGGAATGCTTATCAACATATTTGGTGTTTCATAGTGCCTTCTTTGCTTCTGTTTAACAGGAACATTATACCATAAATATTTGATACCATGATTAATTAGGAATGATTGTCATCCAGAAGTTTTAGATAGGAGTGGTAAAAAACTTCTGTATTTCTTTTTCTTTATAAAGCAAAATGCACTTAGAAAAGGCTTCAGCCACACTAAGACATAATTAATGCCATTTGCAGCTTCCCTGATGAAATCATCAATTCAGCATGAACGTGATAAGCCCCTTATAAAATATTTTCCACTACTCCATCAAAGGAGCATATCCTCATCATCCTTTAAAAAACATGCAGTATCCTTTCTCTATGCTATTTCTACATGACATAACTTGCTCTTCTTCCCCTGACTTGTAGGGACATAAGACAGTAGAATCCTAAGTAGTCATTCATACTAGAAAAGTTGTCCCCTCCTGATCTCCTTACACCAGTTTAACCCTTGTTTCAGGCTGAAATTAACCTCTCCTAAATTTTGGTAAGCTCCATTCCACTGCAAAAGGATGATTACTTTATGTCCCCAAACTACATAAAACTATACAAGAAATAGGCACGAAATGGCCATGTCCTGTCTGTTACAGAGAGAAAAATCATATGGCCACCACCCAGCTCAGCACTGCATATATTCTCCTCAGCTTCATACTACACCCATTAGTTGCGGCCTCCCAAAAACAACCATCACTCTTAACTGCCCTTGAATCACAACATCTCAGCAGCTTCGGGACTTTTTAAGACAAACTGTTTGTTATCTGGACACGGTCAGAAGAACTCTGTTCAGATGGAGCAGAAACATGAGACTGACATGGGAACATCATCTTCCCACTGCTGCTGGGAAGTGGTTGAGGGATGAGGGAGCTTCTGAGGGATAGTCATGAGGCCCTTCTCTGGGTTCTAGCCGAGAGTCAAACTCTCAGGTTTCTAGTAGGGCATGAAGCTGGGAGGCTTTTGCTGTTTGCCCTGACATTTTGATACTCGTATTTCATTTCAAAAGCAGCCCTGAAAATTATTCCAAACAAACTTGCAGCAGTTCCACTCTTACCTTGCCAGTGCTGTGGACATACCTGTGATGTGTAATAGTGTTAAATAAAATCATGCTCTACTCAGGGGTGGTGAAATCAATGTTTTCTATTACAGGATTGGTGCATGGTTTATTTCCACCCATTATATTCTCGGCACAGCAATAGCAGACTCTCGGTAAGGAGATGAACCCCAACCACTTATTAGTTCATGGCTGGAAGCCATCAGCTCCACATTATACAAAATCCCCGATTCATCACTGACTCTCTCTATCCTCACACCTTTCAACTCATGCATCTGAGGTAAATACAAAGTAAAGCAGTGGGAAATCAGAACCAAAGTTTCAATAGTGAGTTTTACGGCATTTCGCTGCCTTCTCTTCATTTTTTTTTCAAATCCTTAAAAATAAAAAATGGCTATTTTCTTGTGGGTTTTTTTCCTTCAAAGATAATAGTAGAGGCTTCAACAATATCTCTGCCAAAAAGGAAAACTCCTTGAACCTTGACTTTCTGTCCTACTACACATAATGAGACAACTACTTAAACTGCATTTAAAAAGTGCTGAGTAGATGAACTCAATGCCTAATGATGTTACTCAGCTTGTCGGCAGCTGATTGACACTAAAAGTAATAAATTAGAACAGAAAATGATTTTACAAGATCCCTGGGATGACAGACAGGCTAAGTGTAATATCCTCCATTACAGTTGTCACTAGATTTTATACAGTTCAGATCTGAACAGCCTCGGCAGGAAAGTGGAACAATTTCATGAGATAGATCTTCAGATGATATAGAGTAGCATAAATCCTCTGAAGTTAAAGAAGCTATCCTGATTTATGCAGACAGGGATCTGGCTCTATATCTTTATACATGCTTCTGCTCAAGTATTGGAATGAAATCATTTGTTTTCCCATGCAAATCTGGGCAGAGAAAAGCAGAATCCCTGTAAGAGAGGAATGCTGAGGGCTGATGTCTTGGCTGTGTTTGTTTCTATCCCCCCTCCTCTTTTTAAAAGGACAGAAAACAGTATTTAGAGCATGGCATCACTGATTTTGTTGGCTGCCTTCATTTCAGGGAATCCCACTATAAATCCACAGCTCTGCAGAAGCACCTTTTGAATCATTAGCATTCACTGTCAGGATCCTTTGTAACGTCTTAGGATGTGTAAAAGCAAGACAAAAGGCAAGCATGTGGATACTCCACCAAGCTCAAATAGCCATTATGCCATTATTGTTTGGTGTTAATGAAAAGAAAGAATAAAAAATGTGTATCTGAGACTTAGCTATCTATAAGTTCTAAATGACTGGTCTGATTTATGGGCGGTTTTTTGCTTTTTTTGGTTAAACTTCCACTCATAAAACTTTTCTTGAGAAGAAAACATAGTCTCTTCATGTACAGTTTATTCCAAGATCAGGGATAACTGTGGATAATTTTAATTCTGCTTCCTTCAATGATGTCTTCTAATGCAATGATTTTCTCCATGGAAGACCTTAACCACAGTGGCCATTTGCAGCTGATGATTTTTTTTTTTTATAAATAATTTATTAAGCTATTGCAGACTTATACTTTTTGCACTGAGAGAAAGGAAAAAGAGGAGGGGGGAGGACTGCATCTTAAACTCTATTTACAAATTTACCTTGGCAGGCCCTCTTGCTGCCAATAGGAAGCCATGTTGCATATTTAATTTGCTCTTTTGTTACAATGGGGCTTAGGTTAGTTAATTTCAATTTTCGATTTCAAAAGCTATCAAATATGGCTCAGATGAGAAATCAATTTTTCTCAGCTGCCTCTGTTTTTGTCATGGGGAGGTTTCCCATTGGCGAGGGGACAGCCACGTGGCACAGCAAGAGATTAGTTCACTAGACCCCGTGTTTCAGCCACCTCAATTACTGGCTGCCTCTTGTAATTTAGCCTTATAACACCTAATTTCAAGATAGAACTCATATTTAATTCATGAAAGCTTCCACAAGAGTAATTGTGAAATAAATTGCCATAGAAAATATCCATTTGTGACTCGTTTTAATTTTGTATGCTACTAGCACGCTATTTGTTCTACTTGTTTAACACTTTAGTACAAACATATTTTATATTGAACTTTATGGACTGCTAATAGGTTATTATTTTTCACTGTTTCCCCTTCACAGACACAACACTGAATGTCCCTCTCTTTCATGCAGCTCTGGGTCTGGTAACATTGAAATAGATGCACTAAAACACAGAAACTTGTAATCTCCTAATTATTGACTGGATTGTTATGATCTGTTCATAACTTTAAAAGTAGCAGATAAAATCACAAGTGATGGTTTGTAAATGGTAGTTAGATGACAAGGATCATTTAAAGGGCCAAGGAATAAATACAGTTTAATTTCTCTAATGTTTTAAACAAACCCATTCATTACACATATTGATGTTGCATGCTAACAGCGGTATATGTATTTTTAATTCTTTAACCAAAATAAATGTTTCCACTGTATACACACCATTTTGTCCTTTTCCTCCTTGTTGCTATGACAACAAGGTGGGTGAGGCCTCCTCAACTGCCAAACTCAGCTGTCATCCCTTCACCCTAAAAGCCTTATAATTGCTTTTATTTGCATACGACAATTAGGCAGGATGGCTCACAGCAAGAAAACCAACCTCTCTCTCCCCCAGTGCACACAACGCCAGCCTGTAATTTATAAAAGATACACGCCATGTGGTGGAGCACTAAAATAGAGTGATGAGTCCTTTCATCTGATTGTAAGCTATTAACAAAAGAAAACATCCCCTTTCAGGCTGTAAAAAATGCCTATCTGGTGTGAACCTGGAAAAAAAAAGAAGGGGGGGGGAATAAAAAAAGTTTTGCCACCTCCTTCACATTCATTATCATGTTGAACTCCAGGAAAGAGTTTGAAAGCAAGAGTTGCATTTTGGTGCTTTATGAACAATGGAGTGTCAGCAAAATTGATGACGTGGTAAAACTGGAGGGAGATTTTTGTTCTTGAGTTACATCACACCCAAAGATGCCGACGTGAGATGATAGCTCCTTGCTGAAAAGTGCTGCAAGGAAACCATGAGATGGGTCAGGAGGTCAGATGAGGACAGTATCATGAGAAACCAGAAGTTCAATACTTTTAATAGCTCTGTTTGTGGAAAATAGCTGTATTTCAAAAAGTACTTAAGCCCATGCTCAAGGAAAAACCCTTCTGCTTGTATGTCAGGCTGATGTTGGGGCCTAAATGTCTGTACAGCTTATTCATATGGAGAGTCAATGTCCAGAAAATGTTTTTATTCAAGCTTCTCAATAGCTTGCCTCTGGTTTTAACTTTCATAATTACAAAAGTATCTTTCTCTAAGCAACTCTTCCACAAGAGTCTCTCATCCTATCTACTCTCTTCTGGAAGCTCTTTGTGCAGTATTTGTAACACCTGAGCTGATTTAGCATCTCCAACCCTCAAAAATGCCCAAAAAGAGCCCTCTTTCCCTTGACAGACTCTACATCTAGTTTCACTGATAAAAGCACAGTGCAGCCAGATTGATCGAAAAATAAACCAGCTGATACATTACAATGGCATTACAGCACACACATTTTGGAGCCACTCTGATTTACCTTCCTCAGAAGGGCATCCCTGTGGAAACTTGGGGGCTACATAAAGGAATAAAGCAGAACAGATCCAGCCCAGCTGAAAAACAGGACTGACCTGTTGTCTCCCTGCAGCCACCTCTGTGACCTGGTACTAATGAGGAGGATGAGGTGGGAGCACAGCTTGCAGGTATCTCCTTCAACTTTGCCCACCTCACTGCTTCAAATCCCCCTTTAGCACACAAGATTTACCCAAACTAGTTTCAATGAGCATGTGGAAGAGAAGGGCAAGCTTGGAGGCAAAGTGGAAAAGAAAACAAGTGGATGGATGTTCAGACATGGGACATGCAGTGCCAAGTCCTCTCGTGCCCTCCCTCCCTCATTAGCTCAGGCAGGTACTCACAAAACAGCACACAACTTGGAGCAGCACTCCTCAGCTTTTGTCAACACAGGGAGCAGGAAAAAGTCAACAGAGCACACATCTCTCAGTACAAAGCTTGAGCAAACCAGCAATTTTGGCAGCACCCTGAACTGGCAGCAAGTTCAAATCATCCAGCCTTGCCACTGACCCACAGGCTGAATCCTGACAAATCCCCACGCAGACTTCAGTTTCTGTGGCTGCTCATATGTGATATTGGTACTTTTTTTGAAGTTGTGCAAAGGACATGAAGGTCAATTCAATCAGCAGAGGATTTTTCCTAGTGCAATTTACTAATATTTTGTCCATTGTGGTTTTACAAGATCCAAGTAACACATTTCTCCATTAAGCAGTACATGCCTTACCCTAACTGGATTTGTTCTGTTTGTCTTAAATTTCAGACTGTATATTCCTCTTCTAACTCTGTGTTTCTCTAAGCATTTGCCTTACTGTTCTTAGTATCCTGTTTCTACCTCCAGTGCTTGAAAAATATGTTTGAGTATCCAGGTAGATTCTCACAAACTGCAAAATGTAATTGTATATTTTAAGTATTTTTTTTAAATGTGCCCTTTTGCATTTCCATCTCCTCATACTATTACAAAGCCAGTTGAACTCACACACTGATTTCAGAAAGAGAATTTGTACCTCTCTGTTGAACATTATTTTTCATTGCATATTTAATCTCAAAACTAGGATATTGCTGAGATGACATTTTTAAGTCTGATCCCAGGGAAGAATTTGGTTTAAGTGAGTGTTGAGGCTGCTAGACCTTTTGGTTTCAGAACAGAAATTGGCCCCTGAGTTTCACAATAGATAAAAAACTTGATTATAAAAATACCATATCAAAGTATATAAGGAATATAATGCAGGATTTCCCTAGGATCAGAGGGAAGTATTATTTCTTTCTCCATAAAAGACACTTGAATTTTACACAAGGAGACTTGTTTTGAGCATAGTAAGTTATTTGCTCCATGCTCAATGAAACATAAGGACCTAAAGATAGCAAGATTTCTTAGAATGTAGAAGAACAAGATGTAAATTTTGTTTTAGGAGGCTTTGCAGTTTTAATGTCTTTGCTCTCTGTTGTGGAATGCAGACACTTCTTTAAAGAAAAGCAAACCATGAACAATTAGCAAAAGTTTACAAGATGAAGCTTCCTTTAGATGGTCCTAAGATACACTCTTATCATTTACATGGATTTTATGCCATTATTGGCTGTTGCATTCAATAGAAACACAATCCAACAACACTAATGCAGCCCTGTTCACCACATTCACTCAAGGATTAGAGCTTAATCTGCTTCTCTCTTAGCCCAAAACTTTTTCTACCTAGATGGTAAAGCCTGTGTTTTTGCTGAATTTACTAGAGCTTTCCATCAATATAAATTAGAGAGGCATTTGTTCCAAAATGAATGTAATACATAAAATTCTGTTTGATTCTGAAGAACAGACTTGTGCTATGGAATATATCTCTTTTTGATACAGCTACTGATGAGATGACTTCTAAGGTGTAGGAATAAGGTACAAGGATCAATGCTACTTTGAAGATCTGCATTTTGAAAACTAATTTTCTAATATTATCTGAAAAATTAGTTTAACTTTTTTTCTGATGGCTCCTAAAAGCAAATTCCACCCGCTGGATTTTGTACTCACACCAAGGTATGCATCAACATTTACAAGACAGGAGGGAAAGGAAGATGATTCATAAAAGCTGTGAATACCAGTAACTGACACGTGGGAAATGAAATAAACTTTTAGGAAAAACAATTTGCTAAGGGCCCTGCAGATACCAAATCAACCCTTAGTAAGGGAACAAGTAGAAAGTGCATGAATTTCACTTCCCTTACATGAAGAGGCTGAGATGCTTCTCTGGTTCCCCTTGCCTGGATGGCAGGGATGGGTTTGCCAAGTTTTTACCATTTTTTTTCTATTGAGATAAACAATAAAAAGTTGCTTCTTTAGGATACGGTGAAGTAGACACAAAGCTGCTACTGAAATTTAAACTGAGAATGCTGTCAGGTATTTTCTACCCAAATTTATTTTGCAGGCAGAAAGACTGCCTTATACATTTTTAAGAAAAAATTTGTTATTCCCACAGACAAGAGGCAGGATCGAGCTCTTGCTGATGTTTTGATTATCACAACAGAAAAATGCCACTAAATAATGTTTGATGCAGACATTATACAACAGTTCACTCTACTTTAATCCATCTCCTTCTACCTTTTTTTATTTCCAATATAAGGAGCAACAAACACTCGACATGAACTCTAAGGTTTAAATGAAGCTTCATGCGTGCTAATATTAGAGAGACATTAATAATAAATTGGGAAGCAGGGAAGTCGAAGATGATTTCTGACTCTGTTTTGTACCTCAGACACTAGAACTTGAACTGCAGAGTTTGACACTGACACTTTTTAGGGAACAAAGTCTCTCTCCTACTACCTCCTCCACCCCCCGATTCAAATCTCATCTGAGAAGTGCTGAAATGAAGCTGTCACTCAGGCCTGCTCAGGGACCTGTCAGCAAAACATTGAGCCTTTTCATTTTGATGGGTCAGCCTGCAATCCCCTTGAAAGAGAAGTCCGTGCCACTGTGGTTTTTCTTTCTGCAGGAATTCTGAATTCTAATGAAACTCCAAATCGCCCAATAAAGGCAGGGGCATGGGGAAGTAATCCAACCCAGATCGGAGTGAAATTTGTATTTTATCTTTTTTTTTTTTCCCCAGACCATTATTCTAAGAGCATTCAGAGAGCGTTGTAGGCTTTGTTTCTCCCACAAGTCCCCCCCCCCCCTTTTTTTTGCAGGGCAGGCGCAAACGGAATGATGTGTCCTTTGTCTTGATGCTACACTGAGATTAGGTAGCAGCTCTCTGAAAATGAAAGGGCATGGCTCAAATTTTCTTGGGTAAATATCCATCCACCTATTGCAGTCTGCATTTCCACTGCTACAAATATCTCTAATGCATGACTGTGCTGAGAGAAAGAGAAAATTTCACATTAGCATTTCTTCCCCAGAAGAAACTGTCTTTCATTAACACTGTACAAAGCTTTTTCTAGACAAGAAGGAAAACTGTACCTTTTCTTTCCCTTCTGTTCTCCTCAACTTTGCTTTCCAGATTAGTTGCTACCTATGACTTGTATCAGGATGGAAAGGATGATGCAGAGAAGTGAGAAAATAATTTATATAATATGTTGATGTATTCTCTTTAAAGTGCCTTTATTAACACACGTTTTATGTTTCTAAAATATGTATGAATTCAGTAGCCCATTGAAGTCTGTTTATTTGAACAAGGAGATAATTGTATTTTGCTAACTGGTTAAAAATCAGAATCATTAGAAGAGGAATAGACAGCCTGAAGAGAGACAGAATTTATGACACAGTCAGTGCTAGAGCCTAGTGCTCTTTATATATTTTTGGAGTTAAGGATGATGCCACTCTTTTTTTTTTTTTTTTTTTTTTAAACAGAGCTCTCTGTAACATGCACAATAATTTAAAGAAAAATTAAGACAAACAGATTAAAAAGTCATATAACTTGGAAGTAAAAAAAAAAATTCTGTGTATAAGGCAAAAAGGCATTGTGTGAAAAATACAAACATAGCATTATTAAATAATATTTTATGGAACTAGAAAATTAAAAGGTAGACGGAAACCTGGCTAAAAACTTTGAAGCACAAACTAAGCAATAATGCAAAGGTAGAAATTACACAATGTAACACTGCTAATGGCATAATGGTAAAGTGTTCCCTAAGTCTCTTCATTGTCTGGTTAACCTGCAAGTACCCATCGAAAGCAATGTTTCGACAGTGCTGCAGCAGCCCTCCCACCCTATAGTTATGTTTGTGTTATTCAATCTTGCAGAATCACCATCTTCAGGCTCTCACCCTCTCTCTGCAAGACATGACCCAAACATCTCATCTTCCTCTGCTCTGCCGGTCCAAAGAGAATCCATTATAACCCCAGGTGCTGAAAACCCCAGGTATTATTATGTAGTACACAGCAAACCAATGCACATAGGTGCGTGTGCCCAGTACAAATATCTTCCTGCTATTTTCTTGAGCATTGTGATCTAACTTGGATGCCAGAAAAAGTATAGGATGTAATTTTCCGTGGTGATGACCTTCAGAGGTTCTTTTTTCCTCTTGATTGGCACTTGTCTCCATGGGAAACCATTATAATAGACCCCTATTTCTCTACCTACACTGTCAGGGGCTGCTAAAACTATACTTCCTTTACCCTCCTCTACCTCAGTGTTGCACCATAGGCAGCATGTATGATCACCCAGAGTTCTGCTGTTTCATTACATCTGGATGTCCAGAAAGCAGTTAAGACAGTGATAGACACTGCTTCCTTCCTTCCTTCTTTAAGGACATTAATAGCATTTTCTCTATTCTGTATTAAATAATTTTCCCTCACCCTCTTGCTCAGCAGGTAAAGGGCAGAGACTTGGACAGAGCAAGGGTACTTAACTTTTTTCTTGGTTACGTACATTTTATTTTAAAGATGTATGTCTAATGTGTGCAGTAAACAGTCCCACATGCAGTTCAGGATTGACATATCTTTGTTTACATAAATATAATTTCTCAAGCAGACATAAATACATACACATATGTGTATATAAAGGACACACATATAATCTTTTTTTTTATGGTTAGATGCTTGCAAATCCCTCAGTTCAGTAGGTGCTGCACTTCTTAAAATGCAGGTGTCACAAAGACAGCCTTTGGTGTCATCATGGTTATTCTGATGTATTTTCTGTGTTTTACCTTTTCAGTATGTTCAATGTCTCACAAAGCAAATGTTAGCTCTCATTCATTGTCTAGTACCTGATGATTGCTGACTGCAAAAGCTTAATAACGAAAATTCTCCTTTCAGAGTATCAGCAACAATTTGTTTTTGCATAACAAATAATTGAAGAATCTACCTTGAAGACTTAACACTGGCTACAATGTTCAGTGTAGAAGAGGGCCTTGCTTTTACATTGTTTGGTAGTGCTCAGCCCTGTGTTTTCTGAGAAGGAAAACATGTCCTTAATTCATATGAGATCTTGATCCAATTTCAAGGACTAGCTGAACACTGCACTTCCACAAAGACAAGCAAATATTCTGGATGAGACTGAGCTGAATTATTTAACTCAAAAATCCACCTAATTGCCACCTTCCTTTCATTCGTCCAAGTCCAATTCATACCTTGTGTAGTTTCCTCTACTTCAGCCAAATTCCCTCTGCTACAAGCTGAGTGTGTGGAGAAATCAGAACAGAGCACAGCTGCATCCTCTGGTAAGGGTGATACTCATCCTGTCTTAATGGGAGCCTGGGAATCATTTCCAGGAGGTGAGGCTGCCAATGCAGACACCCACAGTCTACATCTTCCCATATTCTTTCTGTTCCAGCTCAACAGAAGTTGTCACAGTCCAGCTTTTCCTTAAAAGCTTGTAACCAGCCAGTTCCATATGCATCATCTCTTCCTGACTCAAACAGGCAGCCTGACCTCAGTTATTAGCAATCACAGAGCTTCTGTAGAGTGTTTTACCCTAAATCAGAAGATAGCAGTTCTTGTGATCAGAAACATCAGGGTCTTGCTTCTTCCTCTGACCCCAGAAGGTATGGGACGTGGAAAGGTTATGAATACATTTTAATGGGAGCTACCAGAAATTTTAAAAATATTACCTACTTATTTATCAAAAACGCACTTCAGAAATTTAGCATCCTTTCCTTCTCACCTTTCTCATGTAAAATATAAGATAACTTGAATTCATAAAGTTGTCCAACAACTTACAAATCAAATGCATCCACTATGTACACTGCCTAAATGTGACCAGCTACTCACAACAGTTTCCCTCACCTTTGCTACGCCGAGTAACACTTACCCTAATGAGACCCCATGGAAAAGTCAATCTCCATGTGAGACTTGAAGGATCAGAGTCCAAGTAGCAAAACATATTTAAATGGGAAGTTAATCTTCAGGTTAATTAATGCCATTCTAGGTTTATTCTAGCAATATTTCATTCTAGTTCATCCTAGTACTATTCTATTTCCCCTAAGAACCTTAATATTTTTGGGTTATTTTTATTACAAAATTTCAGTCTCCCTGTGGCCTGGTATTAATTACTTTGATAGAGTTAAGGCTTAATTTACACCAGTGGCTACTTTTTGTGAGCATAAACACTAGAACATTTTGATAAAATTAAAACTGTCATTGCCTTGTGAGATGGTAAGATTTAACAAGTACAAAAAATATTGCCAAAGAGAATTGAAGCCTTTTGTCTATTTCATTTAATGAAGTGGTGCCTTTATCTGTAGGTTTTTTTACTTCTTTTTCTTTTTTTTTTTTTTTAAACTTTTAACGTATTTTTAACTGCAACTGCAGACCCTCCTAAGTGTTAAAAACCACAAGGATAAACCCAGGAAGCACTCCAGATACATCTCCAGTAGCATAAGACCTGTTCCTCCCACCCCAATCCCCTTACAATTGGTTTTGATGTTCAATATAAGGGATAAATGAGTGCCCCTCTCCTGCTTGCTCACAGTATGCCACAAAACCCTGAAAGGGTTAATTGGCATTTTAAGAAAAGGTAATTGTAAAGCATATCTGCTGGGGTTATCCCCAGAATTGGGGGGGTGGTGCATAGGTCTCCCACCCACTGGAGCATCTCACATCTTGAAGAGCATGCTGAAGACAAAAGCAGTCCTACTGCTGTTTCTTGATTTTCACTTTCAGCTCTAACTGCTAACCCCCAATGTGCTCTTTTGAGTTTACTATATCAGGCTAGTACTTACAGCAGAGTATATGTACTGTGTCTTGACTGTAAAATTATTCTGACATTGTAAGCATAAATATAAATCTCTGTGTGCATGTTTGAATCACACATCATTTACTGCTGGATCTATTCGTTGCAGAGGAGCACACTGACTGGAGTGGGTGCTCCAAGAAAAATTGGATGGAGGGACTGGCTATACTTTTATATTCTTTAAGTAAAGCAAACATTTCACTGAGTAAAATATATAACCTGACATATAAAAACAAATGTGGTTTTAAGTAAGTGAGAAGTCGAACTGAATCGGAGCGAGGTCACAGGTGGTCATTTTCTTACTATACCAAACTCTCTGCCACTTGTTTGTTGATGCTTGTAGCATTTTTATCCTCTGAAAATATATATTTAATTTCCACTTTTGCCAATTAGAACTTTTTCCAGGATGTTCTTCTAATGCATTCCAGTGAGTAAAGAAAAGTCATAAACATGAGAACACAAAGGAAACACTTGCAGCTTTGGGCTGACAAACACCCAAGAGCTAACCCCAACTTGGGGGTTTTATTCAAGCAAGGTTTTTCTGGGTACAGGAGTTGACTGCCATACTACTTTTCTTTGGAGCTTGCCTTTGGGTGTTCAGTTCACAAGAGGCAGAGTTCCTGTGTGTGGTTTTTTATTGTGTCACTCATCACAATGTAAAATAAGGAGTGGCTTCACCCCTTCAGCCTTAGATTCATCAACCTGTCCGATCAGCAATTCTGCCCTTCCTGCCCTGTTCTTGCCCATAAGGTGCAAACTATAAAAATGCTCACTGTGAGGAGGATGGCAGAATTTGATCCCATGTATTTTCTACTCATGTTTTTGATTAAATTTACCCCCTTGAAGAAAACTTTCTATGAAATCCACAGAACTATTTTTATAGGCATACAGAAGTGAAGGAAGGCTGCATAACTATTCATTAGTACCTTAAATCTTTAGCATGAGTTCCATTAAAAAAATCCCCAAAACTATTCCAGCCCTCTGTTCTAACCCCTACCTTTATCTCCCCACTTCCTGAAACCACCCTACCCCTCAGCAATAGCTCTAAATTAAAGAAAGAACCACAACTGGCTTATTCTTTAAAATCAGCTGTGCTGTTGATTGCATTGTATCACATCCTGCACCACCTTTACCGCTGGAAAATTTTTAGTCTTGGTGTTTTTCAGGGTGAATTTAATGCAGCCCTGCTCAGCTAACCAAGAGGTTGGTCATCCTTATTCCACATCATCATGTGAACACACAGGGAAGCATGGCTCTAACAACCTCTACATTACATAACAAAATGTAAAACCCTCACTTGCTAAAGCACTTAGAGAGCATAAAAGTTTTCCTACATGCAGATGAGAGTTACAACTGACTTTCAAATTTTCTGGCCAGGAAAGTTTTTATTTATATATGTTGGGAGCAAAACACCGCTCCCAAGTAAGAAACTCGAGGAAATGCGGAGCCTGGCAACCCTTGGACAGCATAAGCATTTGTTTTGTCACATATTAAAGGTCAGTGGCATTTTTCAGAATATTGACCTATTTTCCTAGACCAATGTTAATGTTTAAGAGGGACTTTGTGCCTCTGTATTTCTGAGGAGCAGCTGAGGGAGCTAGAGGGACTTAGCATGGAGAAATGGCGGGTCCAGGGGAGCCTTCTCACTTTCTACAACTCCCTGAAAGGAGGGGGCAACCAGGTGGGGGTCAGGCTCTGCTCCCACATAACAAGTGACAGGATGAGAGGAAATGACCTCAAGTTGTGCCAGAAGAGGTTTAGATTAGATATTAGGAAAAATTTCTTCACCAAAAGCAATGGCTGAGGCTGCCCAGGGCAGTAGTGGAGTCAGCACCCCTGGAGGTATTTAACAGATGTGGAGACACAGCACTTCAGGCCACGGTTTAATAGTGGGCTTGGCAGTACTGGTTAACAACTGTGCTCAATTATGATCTTAGAGGTCTTTTCCAGCCTAAACAAATCCATAATTCTACAACTCTAAGTAGAAATTAGCTGCATGCACCTTCAATAGGTATTTCTTCCAATATATCTCTTTAATGGGGTGTTCACTCAAGAGTCCCAGTGAAATTCTTGTCATTGTTGAGCTCGTCTCCTAGATCCTTTCCTATTTGCTTTCTGCATTTTCACTTCCTCGTGAAGATGCTTAATGCAGTATAATTGAAACAATTTTATTGTCTCCAGCCATCCATTCCACTATTTCAGTGGCAGAAAATACTGGTCAATCTGACAAGTTAATATGACTTTAGTGGTCATTTGAACTCCTTTAAGCCACTGGGTGCTAAAATTACTTGTCAGATTCCTACACCTGCAAACTGAATGTAACTTGTCCATGAGAAAAGGAGGGGAAAATTATTTTCTGCCAAAAACCTTTTCTGAAAGTAGTAATTGCAATTTTTACTAATTGATAGGGCATTGACTCTTCCTACAGCACTTCTGAACCACATGAGAGCAATATTTGGTACTCCTACCTGGAACTCTTGGTGATACCTTCAAATTACCTTCTCTTTTTCCCACTGGGCTGGATCATTAAATACGGAGTGGGTTACACAGCCATTTCAACTCTTCCATTGGTATAGGTCATTTTTGGTAATCTCATTTATCTATTAATTGGATGCCTATTGTTCAACATCCAGTTAATAATGGAGCAACTGCCAAAAGAAAGGAAACATTTCTTCCTCCCGCCCCCCCTCTATAAGCATACCTAATTTGCTTCACGCTCAATATCAGTAGATACAATTAAAATGAAAGCTCAAGTTTGGAGTTCAGTTTGGTTTTTTAGTTCTGTTTTTGTGTCTATCAAAAATACTGGTGGTATGATTTCTCAGGGTGAGAAATGATTTCTCAATCTACCACACAAAAAAATCACCAGGTAACTACAAGAATTATATGAAGGACTTGATCCCATATCCCTAGAATTCAATGGCATTCCAATTAATTCAGCTAGACCCCACCATATTTTTACCTTAGCTCTATTTTTTTAGATTATGCTACCCTATATAGATTAGACCATTCACTCTTATAACATCAATAATGGTTCCCATTGACTCATAGCCACGGCTACCAGAGAGGTACCACTGTGAGCTCCTGCCAAGAGGTCACCCTGGAAAGTTTCTGACAAATCAATGGGAGCTTTATGGACTGGTTTTCTTCCTTCTGGGAATAAATGCAAACAGTGTCACTGCCTGGACACTTCTGCATCAAGATTAATTGATCAGTGTGCTGAGATATTCCATTCTGGCCCATCCTGTTGCAGCCTTTCCCTTCAATTTCTTGCATCATTGTTCAATAGGAGAGCACAGGTACTGTTAACCTAACACAGGTTTCTTTGTGTCATTCACACTACGGTGCAAGTCACTTTTCAAATCACATGAACTTGCTAATTTTAATGGGATCCACATAACAAAGCATCCCACTTCGGAAACTTCCCACCTTTGTGTCTTTAAATATAAACTTTGAGAACGCATTTAGCAACTATAATCTTGTTATAGGGATAATACTCTTTTTTTTAACAGTGATTAGCAGACTCTCTTAAACAACAGCAGCAAATTTTCCTTACAATGCCAACACAATTACTGCTCTGGAAAAAGGCTAGATGTCAGAAAAGGTAAGCTGGCTCCTCTTCCTAAAAAACACACATCTAAATTCTTCTGCTAGCATGGTTTCCTACAGATTTCTGTCCTTTAGCCCTTGCTCCTCTATCTCCTCACCATACGCTCCGTTCAGGAAGCACAGGGAGATGCTGCAGCCCGCCAGCTGTTCCCAAAGCCAGCGTGGAAAGGTTGAGTCCTGCCCACCTTCCCCACGGTGGGGCCACTCATTTGGCTTTCTCTCCTCTACTGATTTTAACCAAACTTATAAGAACTTAATTATCACCGACATTTCAGCCCTTCTGTCAAATTCAGTTGAGAAAAGCAACCGCACTAGGAGGGGACTGACAGGTAAAGCAAATGATTATGTAAAACCTCATTTTTGTACATCTGCAGCCTAAAGGATGCCATAAAAATTTACGGAATGTCTGAAGCCCCCTGTTAGAAATACTGCGAGCTACATGATCTGAGTTAATGCTTCATTTGTACACGGGTGTGTATTTAAAGATAATTAATATTAGCTGTGACTTTTGAGACTGGTATTAACACAGCCTCCCTTTGTAGTGCCTACAGTTTTGTAAATGCAAATAATTTTTAGTTCAGTTTTGCATTTTTAATTTTAAGCAGACAGTTTCTTTGGTATTTAACTGCCTAACCATGACTCAGGGTAGACACACACATTCATGGCATTAATTGTGACTAGGATTTGCAGGTGTAATGAAATCAAAGTGCTTTTTATTTAAATTAACCCTCAAGTGAATCTTGAACAGAAATACTGAGATGCACAGGCCCAGATTTATTTTTTAAAGCTTTGAGCAAGAGATTTCTCTTAGTTGAGCTAAGGTAGTGTATGTAATATTAATATGAGCTCACACTGTTGTGAACGCTTACTGTATAGTATTGGATGGGAGGAGATATACTGTGATAATAAAAAAAAAAAAACATTATTTCAAGGTAGGCATGCCAAAAGCAGTTCTCTGGAACAGAAGGTGGCCTAATTATTAAAAGAAATGGCTTCCATCTCTGTGATGGTCTGACTGTTTGTGGATAAAATCCTACAACTGTGAAAGGCCTCATGCACTGCAAAAAAAAAAAAAAAAA
>VXAC01003605.1:897118-996118 GCA_013399225.1 Rhipidura dahli
AAAAAAAAAAGAGAGAGAGAGAGAAAAATCAAAGTGTTCAGCAGCCATACATCAGAGAGACTATACAAGAAGGGTATCGTATTTTTAGAGACCCCAGAATTCCTGAGCAAAGTAGTAGTTAGTATCAGGTCTACATCAAAAGAAAACAACATTCTGTGTCATCACTGGCCTCCTCTGTGATGTTTTGCCCTCAGCTTCATAATACTCAAAAAGTCATGGTTGAAAAAGACAGACTGTCCCTTTAAAATTAGATCATCCCTTTTATTAATATGCAGAATGAGTTGTCAATTGACCAAGCAACAAATGTACATCCTCATATCCTCATTTTCACTTCTATCTATGAATATTTTAAAACCCTAATGTGTGCTTGGCCATTTGGGTTTTAAGCAAAGACTTATCACAGTGTAAAACCCCTCATTTTTATCCCTTAGCTGAGGGCTTCTTTTTCCCTTTTCCAGGGTGTCATTAAAAATCTGATGCCAAGAGCTGGGACTTGGCAGGGTTTGCGATATAATTTGCAATCTGCAGTGTTTGCTGGCTAGCCCCCACCTGCCCCCCTCTTTTTTTTTTTTCCCCTTTTTTTTTCCCTTTTTTTTTTAACCAGCCTGCCTGCTAGAGTCAATAGGGGGCATCCCTCATCTGTCTAAAAGAAAAATAGCAGCATACTAATTAGAATTCTATTTGCCAGAAGCCTCGGAGTTGCTGTGCTTATAGATTTCAAGCTTCTTTTGTTTGAATTAAATTGCCAACTTTTCCCCCCCCCTCCTCCCTTCCCTTCTTTGCACTAGGCATGAGAGAGCGGGTGCCTTATTTGATTGAAAGAGGGGTAGGGGGATGGGGAAAAGGAAAGCCTTAGCTATGGAAATGCTGAGGAAATGTCAGGGTTGTGTTTAAAAATGCCTGGTATGCTTTTCAATGCCTGACTCCTGTCTTTCTCGCAGGGTTGTGGAGGGAAGGAAAGGGGGCCTGGCATTAAGCACAGGCACTCTGCCCCTTCTCCCTGACACTGAAATTCTGGGGGAGAGCCTGACATGCTTTTCCCCAGCTCAAAGCCAGATGGTTCAAGCTTGGATAAAACCTTGGGATGAGATCACAAAGCTTGTTCATAACAGAACACACAACATCTCTGTTTTTCTGTTAATACCTCCTTTTGTACACGTTGTGTGGGGTGAGGGAGGGGCCAGGGCATATGTCATAAATCCGAAGGAAAATGTCATATTTAACATTAATTTGTTTTCATAACCCCATGAAAGAATTCAAGCTCGCCCCATTAAAATGTCATAATTAACCGCCGAGAAGTTTTATTACAAATAATTTTTTAATTTCACGAACAACTAACCGGAAGGCACAGCCCAAAGTTTTTCACTGCCCTTAAGTGTCTGAACACATACTTAATTTTTTTTTTTTTTTTTTAAATGTGCAAAGAAGAGCTTCACAGCGCTTCAAGCACGGCCTCATTTATGCAACTTCCTAAGTTTAGGTGATTAAAGAATATGAAGCCAGAGCTCAGTTTCCATCGCCGGGAATTCTGCCCATGCACAATACGGCCATTGACTCCAGCCATTGACAGTCAAGTCTCATGCACTGATTCACAACCGGGGATAAGCGAATCATGGGGACAGAATAATGCACTCGATGATCTTCATACTCCTCATAACAACGGAATGCTTGCGAAGGAATAAGAATTCCTTTCAAATGCTTTAATCAGTCAAATTTACTTGACATTTTCATGGGTTTGCTTTCTCCTTACGAATTCTTAGCAGAGCTCACCTAGAGCTGCGATGGGCACTCTCGGATGGCACTGCTGCTCTTCCCTAACCAGACAATGCTGTTATTCCTTACTTGACTTCTGCCACAAATACTGCATTAATGCTTACAAAAAGGCATATTTAGAATTTTTGTACATACCAGCTTAAAGCTTCCTTTCCTTACTATTCACCCGCCCCAATGCAATTTTGTTTCATAAATGTCCGCAAAACAGCAATGTTATTTTAGACAGGAGTATAAACATGACAAAAGGAAATTAAGGCTAATTCTAAGTTTGGGTTGTTTGTCTGACAGTACTTAAAATTAGTAATTTATAATGCAAACGTCTTCTATTCCTGAAAAATTTGACCCTCAAATTTGGTGTAAAAATAATATTGAGACATGCCACTGTGTTTGACATAAATACTGTTCTATTTTTTTTCTTTTAAACTGGGAAACCTTTAAGACTGAATCATGCTGTAGTTTTTTGATGGTATTCAGGATCATGCCTGAAATACTAGCTCTTCATTTTAAAAAAGAATTATATATATTTTACCATAGTATATTTGATTTTGGCTTAGTAGATGCTGCAATTATTTTTGCATACTCCTTCAAAATAATATTCCTGAAAAAAACCCACAGAACTAAAGTACTAGCTAACCATTGCATTTTTATGTATTCATTAAAGATAAGATCTTGAAGGAAAGAGGGAAAATACGGACATTAGTAACTCTTACATATACTCCTCAGTGCTATTATATTTTAATTAGCACAGTTTGCAGGCTGTAACCTTTCCTAGGCCTACATGATGCATGAATATTTTATTTGCATTACTATAAAGTAAAAATAATTTGATTATCATTCATACTATTTATGATTACATGTTTCTAGACACGCACATAGTCTCTATTCATAGAGGACTTTAACATTCTTAAATAGCATAGAGTGCTGACAAGCAAAGTATTGATGTTTACAGTATCATGCAAACCCTGAAGCCAACCATGCTCACATCCCTTTGAATTACTTTTCCAATTCGAAGCCTCTAAGAACCCAGTCCTCCTTTATCTCTTCTCGTTATAAAAAGTGGCAGGAGGCAGAGTGGCAGAATGACCCACAAGATGGCACCTGTCACCAGTGGGATTTCTTCTGCCTTCTGCAGGCCAAATTTTTTTTGAACTCACTATGGCCTCTGTCATATCCTCATTTTCCCTTCCACTCTTGCCTCTCCTCCTTAATCCCCTTCGTGCAGGCTCAGGCTCTGTTTACCCAGCTTCCAAAACCTTTTTTCTGCAAGAAGCCAAAGTAAAACTTTATTGAAAGAGGGGCTCAGGATTAAGAGGCAAAGCTCGGCGAGGAGGAAGCCGACCCACAGCACCTGCTGCCTTTGCCTAAAGACAGTTCCTCCTATCCACCATTACCAGGCTCATTCTTATAGATGTGCATCTGAAATACATGATTACTTTAGGTCTCAAAGGTGAGGGAGCTGATTAGCTCTCTAATGAAGCCTTTTGTTATTACTTACAGACAAAGTACATCACACAGATGGAACGTACCAGAAGACCGCTTCCTTATGTCGGGCCAGACATATTTTAACTGGTAAGATCATCCAGAGCAATGAGGTGAAGCGGTTTCTATAAATACAGAATCAGTGGAATTTTAAAAAAACAGATTAAAGGCCATGACAGAAAACAACAAACAACCCCCGTAAGACCGTTATGCCTAAAGCCCCAAAGATGAAACTGGTAATTCATCTGCTGCACGAGTCGTTCTGTACTTTGTCCAAAATTACATGGGGTAACATTAACTATCTGCCTAATAATAGAGTTACAGTTGCCTATTAACAGAGCTGTGGTCAGTCCACAAAGATGATGTTGATGGACATTCCTCTTCTCTTTGAGTACAGAAAGAGCCAAACCAAAACGCTCTTACAGAAACATGACACACACAGAAAACCCCTCAAGCTGCAGGTCATTCCATCACTTCATTTGACCAACTGCAACAGAGAATTGTTCTTCCACACAAAATTACACAGCAGATCACAGGGACCTACACAGAGCCTGGAGCACCAAGCAGCTCTTCTCCTTTGGGGAATGCCACACTGGCTGTTGGTTTCTTCCTTTAATGACTTTGTCACTTGGAAAGGGAAAATACCTTACAGTCTATTCCTCATCATCCTCATTCCTCCTTTTATCAGCTTCAAAAATTCACCTAATTACCCCAAAGCATAAACAGGGTCTGTGAGTAGCCACCAGCAAGGGCAGGAAGGAAGAATGGTTCACAGTTTTCCTTTTTCCTAATGAAAGATGGCACAAGCCTTGAGTCTTACCTAGGGAAACATCTGAAATGATTAACAATCTCATTGTTTCATCAAACCTAGTAAAGAAAGTCTTGTCTACATGTTGTTTTTTACCAAGACAAAATTATTGAGAACAGTGCAGCTACCTGTAGACAGTAGTTAATTAAAGTGTTAAAAAGAACTATTACTATTGTGAAAGCTTTAAAAAATTAACATCACCCCAATGATTAAGGGTGTCCATCCTTTCAGTAACTGTCTGTGATTAACACAAAGATCGGATTGCATTTCTGTAGCCCATAAGTTGCTTTTGCTACAAACATGGGAAATAATACCCACCTCTTAAGACAAACAACCAGGCCATAAATACATCTTTTACTGAAATTCATCATATTCTGGATATCAATACAGTTCCCAAGACACTACCTTCATTTCAGTGCCTCCTTCATAAGCAACTTAGGGATAATCTCAGGGTGTTTGCAGAAAAATAAGGAAAAAACCAAAATAAAACCCCCAAAAATCCCAAAACGTCAGCAGTCTCCATTTGAATTGGAGAATGTGGACTAATAAAACTGAAGTGGGTTTACGAACCCTGCCAATATGCCTTGAATTTTTGGGGAGGGGGGATTTGTTTTGACCTTTTTGTTTTTTCATTTTGAAGTGACTTTTATTTCAGGCTTTTTCTGGTAAATTATGAAATCAAGCAAGTCCAACCCAGAACGAACCATTTTGATCAATCTGAAAGGCAGCTTTTTTTGAGACTTTTCTTCTGCCAAGAATTTGAAAATGTCACATTTCATTCCAGGATGAACAGAAGCCAGATTTCGAACTCTCCAAATCCTTTGCGAATCAAAATTTCTGTCTTTTTCACAGCTCCAAAATTAATTTTCCCTCAAAGACTGCAGGGTGGCTTGAGATAGTGGTCAGCAATTACAGAGAGCACGTGGGTGGGGCAGCGTGGTAGGGGCAAGGGTGGGATCGTGGAGTCAGGGCATCCTGAGGGAAGAGTGGAGCACCAGCACGCCCGGCTCCTGGCTCCCAGTGAATCCCAAGCTCAGGCGAGCTGGGCTCCAGCGCCGCGCGTCGAAGCAAGATATAGACGCTGGAGAGAACGCCAGCATTTCCTAGCTCCCACTGAGTTTCTATCAATATTCTTAAACTTTAAAAAAGAAAAATACAATCTGGTGTAACAGCCCTAGAAGACTGCTGACTGCTGCTACAAGAAACTCTCTACAACTGGAACCTATAGAGGGATAAATCCAAGGGCTGACCTGTAGCTTTTCACCCAGCCAAGGAAGCTATTAAATTCTTGCTGATTTAAGTTACTCTCCAGTAATGTGCCATTTCTTGAAAAGGAAAAAAAAAAAAAAATCTCCCAGTGTCCCTTCAAAGGGCAATTACCTAAGGATTGTGGTTTTTGCCTCAGAACTATTAAGGAAAACTTGGGAGTAGGGAAGCCAGGTTTGCAGTGGCATCAAGGTATCGCACTTTTTCCTGTGGCTCTGCACAGGAACATCTCACCCTGCCATAGGCCTCTGGAATTATTCTGGCACAGGCAATAGCACCGCCCAGGTGAAAGTATTCTCATAAAGGTCACACAGCCACCAAGTCAGGCATGGAAAAGTCATGGCTACCCTTTTTTGCTGGGTGTATTCCACAGGAATCCAAAGTAGACTCAGACACCATTCTCTCTCTGCAGTGGACCAACACCACCCCACCATCTCCCAACACAGGACAGTCTCCTTCCCATCCACACCACGAGCTCTGGGGCTTGCAGAGGGCACAGAGCTCCCTGCTAGGCTTTGCATAAGTTGCCTGTACTTTACAATAAAAAAAGATAAATTCTTTGCATGTCAAGGACAGATATCATTCATACTTTTTTTATCAGTGTTGTTTCACAACTCTATTGCTTCTGCCACTTTTAACTTCCATCCTGCTCCCTGGGAGTCATATTTAAGGTCAGCCAGTACACATTAGTCCTGCCCAGAGTAAAAATTTCCCCCTTACATTGAAAATGACAGGCCCGTAAAACAAAACATGAATTAAAAAAAGCCATTCATTATTTATAAAAAAGCAGAACAGCAGGGCTATCTTTTCTTGCATTACACAAATCCAGTATGAAAACACTAACCTGTATATTATTATAAAAGCTCTGTCCCCTGTAATATCTCTTTGTTTTTGTAATTATTTTAGGCTTTCTACTCAGGAGGAATAAAAAGAGCTTATATTTTCCCAGCACTCTGATGAAATAACTTTGAAATCATGCCTTGTAGTTTTCTTTAGTATAATTAATCTCAAGATGTCACTCCCCCCACCCACTATGATAGTCTTATTGGAGTGGGTTGTGGGGGGACAGTCAGGAGAAGGATATTTTGGTTTTTTGGGTTTCAGCCCAGTTAACCACTCTTTCTCCACAACCAGATCACAAAAATCAAACAAAACCTGCAAGAGATAATCCCCCACCAATAAATTTATCAAGAGTGAATTTTCTGCAGGCTTGCTAAACTGTCATAAAGGGGAGGAGGTAGAGATCAAATATACTGTTGAGTAAGGAAACAGAGAGCACAAACTTTGTCCTCAGCTCGGGGACAATGATGCTCAAAGATTAACCCACCCTCTCAATTAACACCTCACATGAAAATCCCAGCAAGGTCATGGGATCTGTGCTGCAACTCGGTCAATCAGCACTGCCTGCCTCCATACAAACCAAGATCGAATGCAGAATTAACACTGGTCCCCCAAGCCCTCGCTCACAGACTCACGTCAGATTAAGCCCTTGCATGGAGGAGATATGAAAAGCATTTCTAATTAGGGTCTGAGGTTACTGGTTAAAATGCAGTCGAGCAGTCTACCAACCATTCTTCTCCCTCTTTTTTTTTTATAATTTTAATTAAACTCAGATACTATTTAATTCCTACCTGCATATATTTAGTACTACTTGAATGCAAACCTGATAAAGAATACTCCTGATCCCCACTTAGCTGCCACAAGCACTTATTAAAAGGAGGGTGACTGTCTTCAAGATCTTCCATGGGTCCCTTTGCAATAATTACTTTTTCTATCAAATGAAAAGCATAATATTTTCCTGTAAATAGATTTTTTTTCCTTGTGAAACCTTGACTTCCCTACTGTTGTCATGAAATTATAATTATAACCTCAGTGTAGTGGTTAGTTACTGTCATTCCAGTCCATGAGGAGACACTTGTCTGTATATGCTCTTCTCTTCTTATTCCATTGCTCATAGGATTCTTCAGACGTACACTAGAGGACATTTTGCACCCCTTTATTGTCACAGAAGCACTGCTGCACGTCCTGTGTTTTGGGGAATGGGAGAGAGGGGATTTAGCACCAGTTGGATCCTGTTAAATTATTTGTAATTCTAGGACACTCCACAACATTTCTGCCATTGTGTGATTAGCAATCTAGATCTCTCCATAACAATTTTTAATATCTACCATGACCCTGGAAGCCTGAGTGCTACATCTACAGCATACTAAAGCCTCGTGACTCCAAATTATAGCCCTGAATAATTCAGGAATCGTAACGGTAGCTCAGTACTTATTAAAGCACTGGGAAAACTTTGGGATTCTCATATCTACAGGCTCTTCATTATTATTCTGATTATAAAGATGTTTTAATATATGCTGTTGCTATTCTTACACATTACCACAATACCATTTGTGAGGAATCCGTAAGTGATTCAACTCCTGTATTAAGCAGCTACACCTCAGAGTATCAAGGGATGCAGTAAAATGAAGTTTCGTTTCTTTTCTGGGAAGATGGGAATTATCTAATAATCTATACATTAAATTTTAAAAACACAAATTATGCCTTAGACATCACAACAAAAATCTGATACCAAACTTATTTAAGCAAAACAAAATCATGTACATACAGAACAACTCGGGTTTTTCACTGATAGACTCAATACCACAAATAGGGACAAAATTAAGTCCAAATAGTTTAATAACATATTAAACACATTCTGTCTTCTGTGCTAATCCCAAATAAGCGGCTCTAATAAGCCTTAGTGACAAGGAGGATCTAATGAAGAGTTGAATTTTTCATAGAGGTTTTATTAGGTTCATCAGCCTCCTCCAAAGTCCAGGCCTTCAGTCATGACAGCTCTGAAATCTGGAACAGATTATCTTCAATTTACTGAGAATAAACATCTCATTTCCACAAGGAAAATTCCATTTGATGACAAAATTTGTTCGTGTCCTAAACTTTGAAACCCTGCCACTGGATGTCATACTTGAGTAGCTCTGGGTAAACGTAAAAATTATTAAGAGTCTCAATAATATGCAGAAATCCATGAGGCATTTTCAGTGCAAGTGTAATATATAGCACAGAAAGCATCCAAAATAGCATTTTGGCAAGTTTTATTAATTTTCCCAAGCTGTTCAAAGAATTTCATTGCTTTCTGGACAGTCAGGCACCCAGACTTTTGTATGGACTGTCCTCATCTGACTGCCCCACACCGACTGGCTTGGCTAATGGTTTACCACAGGAGATATCCCACACTATTAAAAGGAGTCCTCTAAATTAATTTATAACTCAAAGCATCCTCTTCCCAAAACCTTGTGAAATATCAGATGTGTTGAGGGGGAGAGCAGCTTTAGCCCATCGCACTAAATAAAGCCAGTGAAGTGGGTCAAACCAAAAAATGAAATCCTGATGTGATAACTGCTTATGTTCTCAGGTTTAAAACAGGTGATAAGGTTTTATTTACAACCATACTCATGATACCTGGCTTGAAGCAGATGATAAGGTTTTATTATTGCTGCTTACTTCTGAAAGGAATTACTTTCCATGTGTGTAAAGCTGTACATTGGAGGAGCTTTAGGCTGGGTAGGAAACCTGACTTTCCAGGAGGAGGGTAAAAAGTTCCACCTTTAATGGGTGGAGGGTAAAAACTGGCTGCCTGAACCCCTCCTTCATGGCCAAACAGACACTGGACTTTCCTGTGTGGGTACCTCAGTGCTCTGCAGCACAGCAAGAAGGGGTCATGTCCCCATAAATTGTGCTCAGTCACCAGAATACCAGAAGTCTGACCTGAAATCAGTGTTAGGATGGCAGCCATGCACACGCAGGCTGGAAAATAACTCTGGCATCCTTGGGTTTTCCTTAATTCCAGTTTATGAATAAGCAAATGAAAATGTCTGGTCTGTACAGCCATCAGCTGCTCCCAGGCAAATGACACTGTCACTCTTCCCTACCAGAGCAGTGGAACAAGCTTCTTAATACTGATAGGAATTGTAGAGAACTGTCTTTTGTCCACCCAAAACCGTTTCATATTTAGGAAACATCTTCCCCCATCCTCCACAGATATTACCTGGTTTGGTGGTTGGGGGCTGGTTTTTGGGTTTTTTTTTTTAATTTTCTAAACTAAAGTTTAGTAACTCCATTACTTAATTTTCTTTTAAGCCTCAGAAAGTGCAGAGGGGTTTTGGAATAAAAGTACATTAAAGGTACTTCAATAAATTACTTAAAAAAACCTGACTGGAAACTATTTCTTTTGATACTGTTTAAATGCACCAGTTAAAAGAAATACTGAAAGTTTTGCAAAAACACCTTTAAAAAGAGGAATAACAAATTCTGGTCCATTCTCACAGTGAAATCATCTCCAATGATTTTCTGTTCCCAAAAGATACCACAAAATCCACGGAATGATGCAAAGCAAGGCAACAGGAGCCGACAGCACAACCAGCATCCTAGAGAACTCCTCAAAATCCTTCAGGATTAAGGATACAGACATCATAATATGGTCTGTGTTTTAGTTGTAGAGCACTTACTTTTAGAGTATGTCCTGATCTCAAACAGGCAGAAACAGCAGCTTACTGCAGGAAAATGATGACACTATTTTCAAATAATGGCAACAGACTTAAACCTGCAAATCTCTATTACAGAAAGGCAAAGAGTAAATGGGCAATTAACCATGACAGAAACAAACCAAAAAAAAAAACCCTCCTGATGAAAGATTTTGCAAACTTAAATGCACCATCACTTTTAATAAGATGTGCTGTGTCACTCTTATTTATCCTCAAATTATACCTGCCCCTTACTCATACTAATTCAGTTTAGCTTGCAAAAGCACTGCTTGCCCCTATGGACATTAGAAGAGCTCCTGTTTAGGTTAACAAAGAAACCTTACACCTAAAAGAGCAAAAAACTTTAGAACACATTGTTCTTTTCTAAAGCTCATCTCTCCCATTCAGCTAACTAGTACTTTTTTCATTTAATCTACTCAGGTAAAAATAACCATTAAGTATCACCTAAGTATCACTTAAATTCTATTTTGGGGATTTATGACTAGGATTAGCTTTGTGTCAGCTTTGTGTCACCTCTTAGTACAGGGCTGAATGACAGAAATTCATTTAACCACAGTTTGAATCCCATTTCTTCTGTACCTTTGGATTCACGTACATTTTTCTTTCTAACATATATTGATCTTGGAAACCCAAAGCCACTTTTTAACACTTTATTAAACACAATATATACAAAGTAACATATTGAAAGTATAATAATGAGGCCATTGGTAATACAATAATGATAGTCAAAGCTCTATCAAATATGTAATTAATATTTTAATTATATACCTCATATATCTGCGCCCCACTGTGAAAAATAACCAGGCCCAGCAATTTTCATGGACTATGACAAGATTACTATTACTAATGGTCTGAGGTACAAGTGTTTATTTTTAACATTATTAACGGTACTAATTATGATGAATAAGATTATTTAGAGTCATTATGTGGTAGAAGAGTTTGATGGTTCACTCAGGTGCCTGGAATTAACATTCTCCGTCTACCATCTATGGAAATTAATGACATAGCTTAACTCTGTTGTTATTGTACTCACTGCCAAGAAAATTGCTTTTAAAGAAGAAAAAAGCAGAGGATCACCCAAGTGTGCTGCCCATTCCTTTATTACCCTGCAAACGTTCATGTTTGCAAATCAGTAAGAAAACCTGATAAGATTCTTCACACTGGAAAAAATGAGACAGAGACTTTTGCAGATGAAGGGACAGGTTCCACAAGCCTTCTTTCTACACAGAAGTATTATTTTCATTATTGTAGGGCTTGGAATCAGAGACCTTGGGCTACGTACCAGATATCCAAAAAGGCTTATATAGGCATGACAGACAAAGGAATATTTTGTAAAGCCCATTTCACAGATGGAAGCTTACACCACAAAAATCTGAGGCCTAAGACCATCTAGTTTATATCACTCAGAGCATCTTCACAGCCTCTCACCTGTGAACAGGGCATGCTCTACCTCCTGCACAGTCTGTCCACCTCAGCATCTTCACAGCTATTTCATACATGGTGATATGGCTGATGTATTTGGGCAGACAAGGTGCCACGTGAGCTCAAGGACACGCTGCAGCTGTGCTTGCAGCCTCACAGGCAGGGAAAAACTCATTTGGTGGGCAGCACTGGTGGTGCTGCTGGCAGAGAGTGCAGAGGCAAAAAGGCTGTGGCAGAGACAGGCACACAACACACATTTCCTAAAAGCAGCGATGCAGGCTCGGCATGAGGCCACCACAAGTTCACTGTCACAGGAATCAATGCTACCCCCCCGCCCATGGCATGGCCTCACAGGGCTCAACCAAACACTGTCTCAGTGAGGAAGATGTAGATATAATTTTGCCATTGATTTTGAAGTGAGTCGATGCTTAACCCTTTGCAGGCCTCAGCCAAACATCTCCCTCAGATCCCAGGGATTGCTGACGCTTCATCTGCCCAGTGACAATAAACAACTGCCACCTCTGCAGCACGATTCCCTGCAGCACGCAGGAGAGAGAGGGCAGAATCATTAACTAGTTAAATCTGATAAATACAGACTCTCAGCAAAAGGAGGAAGAAAATGGACCATTCTCACTTTGTAATGCATTTCCATCGGTGACTGGCACGCTATTAGGATCGGGATCAAAGGGGGTGGGATGCTGGTGTCTGTGGATTTGGGCCTTTCACACTCTCTGATTGATGGAACTGAAAAGCTTCTGCTTGTAAAGCAGTCACCCCAAACAGCTGTCTCCTGCTCCTGTCCTCCTCTCCATTGCAGCATATGCAGTTCAGATTTCATTTACCAGCCTCTTTGAATAGCAACGTTCTCACCGTGGAAGTAAAGCCTTGCCTCAGAGAGGATGCCTGGCAATTTGCATGCACGGGGCTGCTAAAAGCATTGTGTGACGTTAGTTGCCAAAGGACATGCAGCAATGTGTATCTCCTACCTTCCCTACTTTTCTGGTTTCTTAAATTATCAGTGTTTTAGTTCCCTTTCATGTTCAAAGCATAGCAAATTTATTTGATATATTCTGAATGCTGGAGCATGCCAATGACATCAATCAAACTACAGAACACTGGAAAAGCTGCTATAGAGTAATCAGAATTGGCCATAAGCTATAAATATCTACTGTCTCATGATTCTCTTGGCTGCTATGCAAACTTTGATCATTAGCACTGATCAAAGATCATGAGGGATAAAATGGTATTATGATATAATGGCATGTATGCTACAGCTGATACTAAGGGCTATAGATGACCTATGCTTGACTATACTGTCTTTCTCTACACACCAGAAAGATTCATTAAAATGGCAGATTTCTTTTTGCTGTACCTTAGAGGATATGTAACAGAAAACCAGAGTGCAATCACAATTGGCATAACTATTCATCACCAGCCTGAGTGGTCTGTGTTTGTATTCTCTGCAACACTGCTCCTTATAACACTGCACAGGTGACTCTCAGACAACATCTAATTGTGCCTGAGAGGTCACAAAACACAGCTAATGACTCTTTATGGTTTTATTGCTTTTAGATGGATTGGATGTTTCCTCTCTAATAGCAGGACATACCAAGCACTTCACAGGTAGAGTTTGTGTAGTAAAGTTACACAAGTCTGGTTTCGCATTTTAATCTAATCATTACTCATGTGAGTCTGGTGTCTTAATAAGCATAGATTTTATTCATGTTTAAAACACCCCCCCATGCCCAAATTAAGAAATAGAATATGGGGTCTCCTCCCCCTGCCTGCCAGCACTTTTGTTATTTACTCTGAGTTAAGTATTTAAATACCTTACCTGAGCTCCAAAGCTTTCCAATAGACCAAAGCAGTATCCAACCTCACAGCTGTCAAATAAAGTGATATAGAATTGCTTTGCCCAAAAGGAATGAAATGAATACAGCCTTACTCATTAACTTATGAGTATTCTCACAGAAAATCCACCCAAAAATTACTGTAACTGTTTAAAATTCTCTTAATCATCTACTTTTTCTATGAAAATTAGAACATCTGTCCTTGAAATTTAAGAGTTAGCTTACACAGTCAGGGACAAGAATGTCATATGACTCACATGGCCACATGTATTTCAGGACTCTTATCAATAAAATCTACATAGTTAATTTGCACAGTTTAAATTAAAATTACTGGATACATGTGAAACGGGCCAAATTACACCTCAACAGCAAATCAAAGTGGATCTTTCAAATGGAAGGCTACAGTTTTTTCAGATGAGTTATTACTCAGCATGCAGATCTCATTCTGCTTTGTTAATACCACAAGCTTTTTTAGGCCTGTAGCTCCAATATTAAAAAGGAAAAAAAAAAAACCAAACTAACAGACAGATGAATACAGTTTTCCCTACTTTACACAGCAGGAAAAAAAAAAAAGGCACAGGAGAGAAAGGTGATCTGCCCAGAGTGTTACAGTAGGGCTGAAAAACAACCACTAGCACAGATCCCACCTCTCCCAAGTCCAAGCTGAGTAATTTAAACATAAGATCTTTCTTCAGCTGAATTGGGGAAGGGAAGCCAACCAGTAGGTGAACACATTCTCATTAACTGGTTCTGTGAAAACCATGTTCTCCCACCCCCCTCAGACTTGCTTGAATTAATAGAAAAAAAAAATAATCTTTCATACAAGTTCTTTGGTGACATATGTAAAACAGCTGATTCATATACAGGCTTCACATGCTGGGTCAGAACAAATTGTCCTCAAAGGCAACACGGTTAAATTGAGTGGAACTAGCCTCCACCAACTTCCAAGGTACATAATATATATTATAAACTTGTCTTACTTGGCACCAATTTGACAACCTCAGTTTGAGAGAACAGAGAGTGAAAATGAGTTTTAAGCATTCAGCTACAAAGAAGTACAACATTCATTATGTACAGTCCTTTAACAGATTGCCCAGATTGTGCAGGCCTTCAGCAGACTTGAAATTTAATCTCCTTGGTGCAGTTTTAGTCACTACATGTACCACTAATATATGGCTACTACAACAATATAGATTACCATTTAATCCTGAGTTTTTCTTACATTTTCCATGTTGCTTAGCACATAAAATCCACTGTAGTCATTCATGGATCTACAAGGCAAGAAGCCAAATTCCATTCCATGTATATGAACCTGAGAAAAGAGCTGAGGATCTGTATGTATCTCAAAACTGCCCAACAGTGGACTATCAGCCCCTTTGAACCTGTCCTGGACTCTCACATAAGGTCTCACTAGCATCCATCAGGTCTGCCTTGGTGAAAAATTCTGTGATAAAATGTGTTCCAAAAAAGTGATGGAGAATCACATGGCCCTCATGCCATGATACAAAGGTGAATTCAGCACTGCAGCTGAGTCCCCAAAGATATAACCCAAAATGGTTCATGCAAATGTGCCACTTCTGATTGACATCTGTTTAAAGGAGAAAAAAAACCCCTGTCTCCTTGGTAAACATCTTATTGTGCCTTTGATTCTTAAAAGAGCTCTTTCTCTGCCCATTTTGGGAGGAGACTATTTCATGTGGTTTCTTCTCCCTCTCCTTATTACTCATTCTCTTATCTTGCCTAAAAACAAAATAAGAGAAAAGTCAGAAGTGTAATTTGCCTTTTTCTTTAGGTCATTCTCAAGGTCACTCTGGCAGCAGTCTGATAAAATAAACAGCATAAGCCAAGAGGAAACCTGAATTACAGAGTCTGTTCTAGTGCCTACCAAAGCCAATCCATGTCTGCACTGGTTAAACTGGGCAATTGATCAGGCTCAGGAGGGAAGAATTTGGCACTCAAAACCACTTTATTTTTTTTCTAATTGCCATTGTCTCAATTTCTCTAGCATAGTCCAGTTTTGAGTTTACATTACATGCAGAGTCCCATGGTGTTGTCAGAGACAATAACCATGATGCTGCTGCAGTGCCTTGATTACATCCTTGTGCTTTTACCTACTGCACTGGCTCCTGTGCTGGAAGACATGAGCATTTCCCACTGAGCTGTTGGTGTGACTTTAAAAGAAAGCCTTTCCCACCACCATCACTGTAAGCCTAATGCTACATTCATAAAACAAAAAAGTAGCCCTTGTGTTTGAATGGCAGATAATTCAAATATTGGCTTTTATGCATTTCAAGTATACTTTGCAAAGTAAGTCTCAGTTTCACAACTCAGATGGTCCATAGGATGAATATATTCTTTTGAAGCATACTTTTTATCCACTGATGCACAAGACAGTGTGTGTATTGTTAGACACATACACCTGTATCTACCCAAACACAGAGAGATATATATCCAAGGCACCTGGGGCCATTTGGAGCTGGGTTCTGCCACTTTGCCCTTAGTCAGAGGAAGGAATTATCCACAAGGATTCTAAAATCACAGCTTCCTTAATAAAGTTGCCATCTACGTCTTTAATGGATGCCCAAATGGAGAAGAGAATCAAGTGATAACAGCTGTGATAAAAAGCTTCTTACATTTGAAGCCTGTGAGGAGGAAGCCTGTGAGGAGGTAACCTGTGTCAACTTATTTTTCTAAGCAAAAGATCTATGGTAAACCTGGAAGTGTGCTGTAAACCTAATTACATCAGGTTTTCTCAAGCAATAGTTTTAAATTGCTTTGAAGAGAAACTCCCGTCAATGCACACATCCAGGACTCATCTTTTAAGTTTGAAAACTGTCTTTTCATCTGCCAAACAGGAAAAATGACTGACTGTGTTTTCACAAATTTGATCCCTCATTTTTAAACCCAGCACAAGACTCATGAAAATGTTTCTGAGGTAGGGCACAGTTTCACTATTCTGCTTCTTTTCCAAATATGTATGAGTAATGAATATTCTGACTGTTCCACTTGCCTCTTTTGTAGGCCACATTATGGGACAGTCTTTTCCAAATTCTTATCTTTTTCTTTTCTCCAAATTAGTTCTATATAATCTTAGACTTTCACCCTGTGTAGAGCAAATGTAGAGGCATGTTTTACTAATGCCCTTGCACTTCTCCGTAGATTTTATGAGTTTAACAGCCTTCTGCCTCCCCCTTTGCTAACTAGGGATTAAAAACACTATTCCAGTTCTCCTCATTATTCTAAGTCCCCAAACATGCCAGAAAATATCAACACTCACCCTTTGATTACATTACATTCTCCACATCTGCCTAAGTGTTAAAACTGCACTCATCACCATCAAATCATAGAATGGTTCGGGTTGGAAGGGACCTTTAAAGCTCATCTGATTCCACCCCTGCCATGAGCACACCCACCACTGTCCCAGATTGCTCCAAGTCCTGTCCAACCTGGCCTTGGGCACTTCCAGAGATGCAGGGGCACCCACAGCTTCTCTGGGAACCCTGGGCCAGGGCCTCCTCACCCTCACAGGGAAGAAATCCTTCACAGTATCCAATCTAACCCAACCTTTTTCAGTTCAAAGCCATTCCCCATTGTCCTGACACTCTGTGCCCTTGTCAAAAGTCCCTCCTCAGCTCTCCTGTGGCCCCTTCAGGCACTGAAAGCTGCTCTAATGATATGATAATCATGATATGTTGTTTTCCAAACCAAAAGCACCTTTTGTAATAAATCTAGCCGTTGATAAAGAAGTACATTAAAACTGCCTTTCTTCTCTCCTGTCCCAATAATCGGCCTTCACATGAAGTGCTGGGAATGATCTCTTGCAATCATGCTCACACTACCCACCTGTACAGAAAGTTTCAAGTATTGAGAGAGCATAATTTTTCTAAAAATAAAATATAATGACCATGGCAGTGAAGAGGAAATTTAATTATTCTTCCTTGAAGGAAAAAAAACTTTGGCAGTAGGATTTTGAAAATAAATACTACAGTCAGCTTTTTTCCCCCCATTTTTTGACAGTACATGGCAAAGTTAAACAGCACTAATGCATTTATTTCAGATAGATCAAAGAAAGAAAATGCATCATCAAGCAAAGTTTTCACACACTCTCTTGCTTTTCTAGAGGGCTTTTTAATGGAAATTATTGTCATTTAGCTCATGGAGTACCTTGACTGAACAGGAGAGCAACATCAGGTCATGCAACAATGGTCATGCGTGACCTGGGGATTTCTGAGCGTGCTCAGCCCATGAACACGCTCCTCACACCTTTGCACCAAACCTCACCTGAAGTTCCTTATCAGCACCCAAGTCACTGCTCTTCATTAAAAATCTAAGAGCAATAACTTATGAGGGATAATGTAGACAACTAAGCATCTGTTTGAATGCTTATTGAAACCTTGGTATTTACCTAGACTACAAAACACAGCAAAATATGTTCCTACTTATCTTCTACCAGCCACTATTAGCAGTTACTGTCAGTTTGAAATACTTTACAAGCCCTTAAAACACTTACTTCAGGGCAAGGGTGGTGGCCTTACACTGGCCAGCAAATACACTGAAAACAAGCCTTGGCACACAGTTTTGACAGAGATATTTTGGGCTTCAAGTTGTGTTGATAATGCACAGACACAATCAGTACTACATGATATTTTTATCAAAACCAATTGTGCATATGTTAAAGGGACTGAAAACTGGGTGATGGCTCTCAAGATGTTGCTAATAGGGAATCAGTCAAAAACCAACATTTCTGTGAAGATGTGCCTTACATATCTTGTCTTGATCCACTGCTGCAGAGTGTACACATCAACAAACCAGAAGGAAATAGAACAGGGCTATATTCACAAATGTTCAAAGTAGATAAGAATATGCTAGATCACCAGCTGTGACTAAAATTTGCTTGTAATGCTTTGATGTATAAACAGGGATGAAAAACTAAGGAGGGAGAACAAGTAATATATGTAGCAGTGATATTTAGTCATTAGCAAATTATTTTATATAGAAAACTAAGATCATTTCTCCCAAAATTTTAAAAGAAATAGTCAAAGTTTGGAAAGCCTGGTGTGTAGGAAGTGATCTAAAATACCCTCAATCTAAATAGATTGTACATTAAACTTAAGAGTTACCCTGACTTTGAGGTAGAAATATTAAATACCTGGTGAGCAAGGTGCTTTTCTGTTCTCTGAACAGAGTCACGATCCTTACAGGTACTCCACATCCTGCTGAATGAACATGTCTACAGAGGACAGAGTGTGAGACAGGAGCTGTGACAGGAAATAGGATGAACCTTCCTCTGAATCTTCTCCCACAGCTCCCCCACAGGATCCAAGGGGGGGACAAACCTCATGTTCAGATTTAGTCTCAGGCCTGACCAATTGAATTTAGCTTCCCAAAAGAGCTGCTCGTGTTTGCCTTGAGGATTGTTTTAGGGGAAGCTGTTCGTCATGCCAATATAATTCCCTTCACATAAAAGCACAGTTCTGTACTGGATACTAACAATCTATATAAAGTGATGTTATTACCACAGTCACTATGTATATGTTGGCAATTACATATATTTTTCTTCTTTCGACTGTATAAATTTCCTTTCTCTAATAAAGTGTGCAAGGTTTCCCAAAGAGTTTAATAACCCAGACTCACTGAAGTGTAGCTGTTAAAATAAGCTAAACTGGTTTAACTTCTGAGCTGTCAGACCTAATTTCAAATGACGAGATGTAACCACCGTTTTCATGTGAATTGCTAAAATTAGGTTATTTCCAAACATATGCAATAAACACAAGAGAGAATGTCAAAGTTCAGGGTTTTTTTTGTTCTGAATTTGCTTTCTTAAATGAAATAAGTGGCCAAGAAAAAGCCATTAATTTATTAAAATAATCTAAAATAGTTAAAACTGTTAACATACTAATAAGCCATGAAGAGTAGTGGTCCTGAAATCTAAAAAAAGTTAATTTTCAAAAGGTATTTTAACTTTTTTTTAAGCTATCTGGTTCAATCTTTTTTTTTTTTCCTTCAGGCAGTAAAAGCAAATGCATATGGCATGAAAATCTGTTAAAACATAGTACTTTACACCTTTGTTTGTACCTGCTCCAAATATATTTGTCTATAAATTAACTGCACATGGTGATTTTCACATTGGCTTATTTTATCCATGTGTTCAAGAAATTTAATACATCACTTGTGTTCCCTCAATTACAGCTCTATTCATCAGACAAAAAGAGGAGGAGTATAAACATAGCTACGTATTTTTGCATTTTTATATGCAATTTATGCTCAAGGCATCAACCATATGTAAAAAAGGTGAGAAAGTAACCCTGTATTTATACTGCATTTCAAGAGCTGAATTCTCTTCAAATATCAATGTCTGAAGCAAGTGGTGTCTGCCCCATCCCTGGAAGTGTCCAAGGACAGGCTAGACAGGGCTTGGAGCAACCTGATCTGGTGGAAGATGTCCCTGCCCATGGCAGGAGTGGGAGGGGATGACATTTAAGGTCCTTTCCAACCCAAACCAGTCTATGATTCCATGATTTTACAGACAGAAGAACAGAGTGGCAGTGGTCTGCAGGGCAGGTCATCCAGCAGGACCCACACCACAATCCCATGGTGTCCATCCCAACACCAACCATTCCTTTATGCTCTCCAGTAGTAATTAGCACTCATGTCAGCAGCTGAACACTATTACTGGGAGTTTTCCTTAAAGGAAATCCACACATCCCAGGTATTTCCCATATGCTCTAAAGACACCCCAGGTCTGCCTCCTGCTCCTGTGAGCCAGGGTCCCTGTTTAAGCAAGGCTGGATCACAGAACGCCCCAGGCTCTCCGCCAACTCCCTCGGAGCACACTTCCATGCAAAGCAGGACGGATGTTTATTACATGTGGGCTGGGTCACCTCACCCCTCTCTTAATTTTAGCGCATGTGAAATTTGCCATCTGGGCAGCTCTGAAGAGTGAAGTCCTTCACTTACTTGCAAGAGTAGCAGAGCACAATCCTTTCCATTACTGTTGCTTTAATGCATCTCATCCCTTAACATAACTTTTTAGCAAAACTAAACTGGATCACCAAGTCTAGTTCCCAGCTCCTGCAGACCACACGTTCCTTTTCACAGGCTAATCAACACCCAGCAAGAACTGTCTGGCTTGAGGGTTCACCTTCTCTGTTCCCACCACTGTTCCTATTCTCAGGTTACTTTGAGATTCACTCTTTGAACAGTTCAAAGATTTGTTCACACTTCCACCCTTAATTTAGCACTGTGCTATTGCACCAGTAATATTCTTCATATTATGGACATGCAGGAGAATTCAGATTATTCTTTCCATTCCCTCCTTGCAGTGGAAGCCTCAACTTTCAGGTACAGCAAGTCCATCTTTCTTGGTAGTTAGGCTGGGATCAGAAATCTCATTTCATATCACCCCTGCTATTAAATCAGTCTTCTCTGGATTCAGACAGAAAGTTGAGATTGAACCCTGCACTGCTTCACCTGATGCAATGGTACACTTATTTAAAGAGGTTACATATGGAAAAGGTTAATGCCACAATCCTGCAAAAGCTTGCCTAAATGCCTAATTTCAGGCGTATAAATAATTCCATTAAATTCAAATTACTCAAGCCCATTGAATTCAGTGTGCCTGTGCCCATGACGAAATTATAAGGCACAGGATTGTGGATGTAGAGATCGTTATCCATGACTCATTTTGGTGGGTCCTCACATAAATCAGATAAGCAAATCCCTTTTGCTCATGTTTGCACACTGCAGAATCCTTGCAATCCTGGATGTCTTAAGAGATGAAAATAGGGAAACGCAGCCAAGTATCACAGGCACTATGGTGAATTATCAGCCGTGGCCTCAACTATTCAGTTTGGTCACTTTTTCAGAAAAAAAAAAAAAAAAAAAAAAAGGTATAAGCAAAATTCAGTAGAGTTTCTTGGTGCTACTTACATGAAAAGATCCATGTTCCAAATTTCAACTAAGCACTGCCTAGAGGGTGGAAATACCATCTTTAGGAGCTTCCTTTAATTTTCTCTTCAAAGTTTAATGACATTACAGGAAATATTTGGCTAAGGTGTGGCTATTCATCATGGTATCTATTACCAGCATCATCAGGGAAGTTTCGGTCAATTTTTCATTTTAACCTGGCTTTTACTTTTGCAATATAATTATATTCCCTCATTTCATTTATGTTATAAAAAGAAATTACAGCTCTTAATTTTCTTTTACAAAAAGAAAAGCTTTTTCTTTAAAAAACCTCCTAGTAGTGTGCAACATATTTAGAGCTTACGATCAGCAATTTCTCTAAAGAGGAAGATTTAAGGAAAAAAGTGACTCTAAAAGTAATTTCAGCAGCAAAGTAGATTAAATATCCACCATATTAGTCACAGAGTATTAGATGGAATTGGATTGACTGGGAAGAGGTCAAAGAGTGGCTGAAGGTTTTAGCCCACCAGAGGAGCAATAAAATTCTACCATACTTAAAATCATTAGCTTTAAACCCTTTGATATTAGATCCAAACCTCCAGTGCTCACAGAAGGAACCTCCAAGCACCATGCCAGGCCAAAAGGAAACCCTTTAAGACATCTACATTTCACGGAAACCTTTCAGTGAAGTACAGGAGTGGCAAAAGATAGAACCTGCACATGCAAGAAAGACTGAGCCACAAACAGAGGGGAAAGGAAAATGCAGCCTTTAAGGGAAGTTAATTTATAAAAGAGCAAGATATTCACTCTGACAAGTACTAATAGGGCCTGGGGACATTTTTTGGGTGACTAAAAACCCCACCCACCCATCAGTTCCTGCATAGTTCCACCACTTTAATTCCTTGCTCCCAGTACCCCCACTCATTTCTCCTTCCTTTTCTCCCGATGACAAGGCACATTCCCCCTCACAAAGGACATGTTTTCCGAGCAAGTATGGCACCAAAATGAGACAACCAGAGATCTGAATTGCATGACATGATAAAGGAAAGACGCTATGTGCTGACAGCAAGGCAAGGAGGAAATCTAAAAACGCAGAAGTAATCTAACACGGCGACAATCCGAAAGGAAGAGAAAAAGGCAGAGGAGTAATTAAAAACCCTGAAGACAGTGATGGGTCTCAAGTTTTTGAACTGACTCCCTATTTAATAGAAAGGATGGTTTCCACCCGAGAGAAGAGAGATAAAAGACAGACTTTGCTGTAACTAATAACCAACTGACATATTTCTGTTGGTTTTGTACATTTCTTCACTCATTTTGAAAATGACAAGTATAATTAAAGTTGTTAAATACATCGAGAGACTTGTCAGTCAACTAAAATATCAACTCTTATAAATTCTCCACAATAAGCACTGCACACAGCACAATGCAGAAGAAATTAATCTCTCACCAGAAAGATTTAGTCATTTGATGATCCTAAAAAAAAAAAAAAATCCCAGATTTTCTATTTCCTGGGGCAAAATGAACTTTTCTTCATGTGTTTGTGGATATAATAAAATGCATGTGTTTAATTTGACTTAACTTCTGTAGTAAAGCAAAATTCAAATCTCAAGAAGAATTTTGATGCTTATTCTGAAATATTTGGGGGCTTAATTTTAATGCACCTCCTTCTCAAGAGCATATTGGGGGCTTTTGTTTCACAGGTATATTTTGTATGAAGGATAAAACAAAAGAAAAAAAGGATGTTCCAGAAAGGTGCCTTTGAGGCAGTTTCAGTGGAAAAAACCATGGCTGTGCCCTGCCACAATGCTTAAACTAAATTAAACACAACCCAGGCAATAATTAAGTTTTGTGTTGTCTATGTATATGCAGGATGACTTTAACCCCAACACATAAAACCCTCTTACAGCTATAGGTTTGCAAGCCATTCAGAAAGAAGCCAAACCCTCAAAGTGGGATTTCAGCACTCAGCTACTCCATGTGTGCTAACAGGTATAACATGATCCAAAAGGCTGAAAGCTGGTCAGGAGAGAAGAGCCCATGGAAACACGCGAATTACTTCAGAAAAAATGCTGAAGGAAATAAACTACCCTGGAAAACATGCTTTTTCAGTATTTGCTAAGAAATGGTGCCTCAAAGCAGCCACCATCACTCTCCAGGTTCTTATCACATTCTGATGAAACAGTGGATTAAGTTCACGTACATTCACGAGCAACTTGCTCATGTGCTGGAATACTCTGCTTCAGCCTCGTTGGACTACACAGATTTTATATTCCCTGCTCACCACGTGTGTGGGAATCGCCCCCTGCTCTAAGCCCTCTGGATGAAATGGGAGCTGGGCACAGCTCAGGGCTCACACAGCTGTAGAGGGCACTGCAAGGCCAGGAGGGCAGCAGGTCCTTCCCTCCCCTCCTGAGTGTCCTCATGCAGACAGACCCTCAGAGAGGTGGGGGGTAAACAGGTCCCTGGAACAGAATAAAACCCTTCAGGGAAGCAAATCCACAGGAACATTAAGTGTATTTAATATCATTCATGAAAAATGTTAAAAAACTAACTCAAGTTTACAGCAGTCACTGTAGTTGTTGTATAAATGTAATCAGAGGAGCAAAAAAAAAAAAAAAAAAAAGCCACAGGAAGACTTAGCTTGGCCGTTAAGACACATGTTCAAGAGTTAAATCAGTGTGATGGGAGAGTAACTTCCACCTTGTCAAAGCCTTCAGTAAAGGATTCCCCTTCCAGACTGCATTCCTCTTATTCCTTCTGGGACAGTAACTATGAGCTTACTCTGGAGGCTGGAATTGATGCTATTGATGCTGTCTAAATTAGCACAACGGGTGCTATACCTGGGTTCTCATGCTATAAATGAATTAGCCTCGATTATAAAATAAATTTTAATTCTTGCTTGAAACCAAACCCCTCCCTGCACCCCCCTTCCCCACCCTTCTTAGAGGCTGGATTATGCTCTGTCATTTTAGCACCCTCACTAGTTAGAGCAGAATTTTTGTTGTAGGGTTTCAAAGATGATCAGATGGGAGCCAGACCAGCCTCTCCCCTCCTGCCAGTGGAAGGTCAATCCTCAAAGCAGCTCAGTCTTTGTTGTTGTTTAAACCTTGACAACACTGCTGGCATTGTCAGAAATAAGTGAAGGTTTATATACAGGGAATACCTGACCACTTGCAGCTGGATTGGGATCTCCTGTACAGGCCAGATTATTGATGAAGTTTACAAATATGCTTTATAAAGCAAGACAGTTTCTTTTGCACTTCATAAAAGTAAACCTAGAGACATTATAAAATTTCTTTTCCCTGATGGAATTTACTGCTTTAAGCCATTTTGATGAGCAGGCACCAGTGTTGCAGTAGAGTAAAATGTGTAGACACAAATATTAATATCTGAGACCACTCTTAAAATATCTCCAAGGATTTTATACTCTAGGTAGAATACACTATCATATCAAAGCAATTCCTGTATTTCATAATTTAAATCAGAGCTGGAAGAATGAGGCTGGAGTGATCAATTTCTTTTCAGGGATAGTGACTGAAAGAATAGTTGACATTTCATAGGTTTTTAGTGCCTAAAATAGTGTGTTTTCAATCCCTGAAGGCTTATTTTTCTTTCTAAAGATGGCGTGGGGCCTGGGGGACCCACTTAAAGTTTCTTGCCATACTTGGCCAAGAAACACAAAGTGTTGGTGAAGTATAAACACAGAGCCCTTTTTCTTTGACCCATTCTGCAGTGTGATGGGATAGTGTTGTTAGTTTATGTGAGAGAAAATAGCATAGGCTTTCTGAAAAAAAAAAAAAAAGTGGAATTGGATTAAGGCCTTTGTGCAAGCCTCAATGCTGAGGGGAATTAGCAATAGTTGTAGGCACTTAAAGGAGCTCTCATGCTGAAGCTTATCCCAGATTTTACACAATAAACATTTGAATATCAACAGTGTTTTGCAACTTGCAGCACTAATGTATAAACTTCTTCCTTTTGAAACTCCCAAATCCCTCCAAACGTTCGCAATACCCTCTACATAAACATGTAGGGCCTATAGTGGAAAACACCCAGTCAGGGATGTAAGTCTGATTTTTTTATTTTTCTTTTTCATCCCTCGAATCTAAAATGAGATCTAGTACCATTAGCTGGTTTAAGCACTTCAGAAGTTCTGTATTTTAACCAACTTTTTCCCCTCCAGCCTTGCTTTCCATTTAAAAGACAAAGATGTCAATGAGACATGAGCTTGACTTGGGTATCCTAATATTACATATTTCATGCTACAATAAAAAGGCACTGCAAAACCTTTGAAGTGATTCATTAAAATACTGACCTATCCCTCTTATCAGTATGTTCATAGCATTTTTTTTGTAGCTCAGCTAACGAGTTTAAACCACACTACAACATGAACACGTGGGACAGGAATTCAATTCCCTTCCTTTAAACTCATCTGCAGGTGAGCAGGACTCAGACCAAGGAGGAAAAGCTGGACTCCTTGCTCCTGGAGCTCCCCTGACATCCATGGAGCTGCTGTCATTGGCTTAAAGTCAAGCTTGGCGGTTAATGACAGACTGAGAGCTGATAACATTAGGGTATAAATCCACACTGACTATAGTTGGGAAAAAGATCTCTCTTTTCAGATAGTGAGCAGCCAGATTCGCAGTTGACATGGCATTTCTACTGGCTTTTCTAGATGCCACTTAATTTTGGTATCCTGTTTAAAGGATGACAGCTGATTCGGGAACAAATTACTTCCACGCTCGTGGGGTGAGCCCAAAGTAAATCTTCTCAATAATAGTATTTAATTATAAAAGATTCCGCCCCAAATTCCCTTTTTAACTCCTGTTAGGTAGGTATGCATGTAATTAATTTTACATCTTTGTATCTGTAGCTGTCTACTAAAAGATGGAACAAAGAAATAAGCCCATGGTGAAATAGCAGGGTGGGAAAAACTTGGAGATCATTTTTTGTTACAGTGTTTGTTTTGTGCTTGAAAGGACTGCGATAAGAAACTCATTGCATTAAGAAAAAATGAAGACATTAGTGCCCTGTCCAGCTCTGAAGCATGTTGAAGCAGTTTGCCTATTGAATTTGATACAATGATGTATAGATGAATAAAGTTATCTCTAGTATTGAATGGGACGGTGTCAGTGGGAGGGTAAAAAGGGAGGAACTTCGAATCTGAAAAGAATACTTTTCCCCCCCTCTTTTTAAGAACTTGAAGGTCAGGGTCCAGCTGCCGTAAAAGGCGAGAGGACAAACAAAATGCTGCACAGGCCCAAATAAAGACAACTATAGACACATAGCAGAGGTTTCCTGCTCCAAGTAGCTATTATATTAACCTACACTTTAGGCAAAGAGCATTTTAGGTTTCACACTGAGGAAAACATAGGATGAGCAGAAGCATCAATAAAAGTTGCACCTTTAATGAAACAGATGAAACAGGCCAGCAAAGGTAGGAAACAATTTTTTAAAAGAGGAAATTATATTGATTCTAGTTTATGTGAAACTCTAATTATTTTGATTGAGATAAGGCAGCAAACTTGCTGTTCTCTTCTTTACATCCAGCCAGGAAAAATTCTAACAAATCTGTTGCCTAGCTCCTTGCAAGGTCTATATCATAAACAGCAAGAAATACAGACTCTTGAAATCCAAAGTAATATATGAAAAATATATACTTGAACTCACTGTTCATTCATCCATGTTTATAAACTGTTAATATTCTGATAAGCTATCTTTCACATCAAGGTCTGGGAAATAAGGGTAAGAATGTTTACTGAAGTAGTCAGAAGGGTTAATATCCCTGATGAGAGGGGAAAACTGCATTAAAACATCAAGTTGAGCTGCATTTTGTCATTCATGGTCAGTGCTGCTTATTGTTGGCTTGTAATTACTCTAAATTTAAATGTCTCCCCATAAGATGAGAGAATAGCTAGTATCTTTTTTTTTTAAGAATAAAAACTGCTAGCATGTTCTGTTCAGCAGGGGGGAGGAGGGGGCTGGATAGACTGAGTTTGCTTGGCTTTTTTAAAACAAAAAAGAAACAACAGAGTTATAATAGCCTGATGATGTCAGGTTTTTAATATACATAGGAATAAATTTGGTAGCTTCAGATGACCATTATAAAACCTAACCCAATTCACTGAATTACTGTTTTTCCAACACTAGTTGGTTTTAATTGTCTGGGGGTTTTTGCTGCTTGTATTTTATATCAGTTGCATAAAATTCTACAAAACTCTTCAAATTAATTTAGCTGATTGATTTAGCATATTAATTTTGCAATAAAGAGATCTACTTATGCCACAGAATCAAATAAGTTCTTTCCAAGTTAACTTCTAGACTAGATGTTCAGTCATGTAAGTTGGCAGACAGGGACAGGCAGAAACTAAAAACATCTTCAGTAAAAAAAAAAAAATAAGTTTATTCACCTTCTGACAAAAATATTTTAAGAAATAAAAGCTGGAAATAAAAGTTGAAGAATAACATGCAAAGAAAAAAAGATGCAACAGTTAAGCCTTAAAACCACTGTTTCCAGGCTAATGTATGTTGTAGATCATTAGCCGAATGCATTGTCTAATGGGCATAAATTAGAGCCTTCGTTTTGAAGTTCCTCTTTCATCTGCAGTCAAACTTTGAGTTTGACCCAATCTATAAAGATAAATCTAGGGATTAATCTGGAGGTTTAAATGGTTTAGCCAAAGGTTGGTCCAGCTTTATAATAATGACAGCTGATTTGTGTTACTTTCCACTGAGATTTCTTTTTTTGGATGACCCCCCTACATATTGCATCTTGCAATTAGGCTGTTGACAACTCTATTATGCTGACAGCAGAGGTAGAGCTACATGGGGAATTATACAGCAAGTTGTGCTGTAAATGCTACTCACAGATGTCTTAAGAGACCGCAGCTCGTCCCATGTGTTCCTATCTCTGCTGCAGCACATCTCGAGTTGCAGTTGTTCACTCAGAATTGGTGGCATGCTGAGCCTAATGCAACTCTTACCAACAACTTTCCAAGATTAGGAGCCTGTCAGGATGATGTCAATGGGGGTTTAAGAAGTGCTTTCTGAAGTTGTTCTGAGTTAATAATTAATGGGTTGATTATTTTACTCCCTTTGATAGTTCTTTTATATTTGGATGCAGCTGGCTGGAAATAACCACAAAGGGAAACTGATTTTATTTGCCATTAATTTTGACTTTACTTAGCAAATTATCCTGTGTCCCACCATCAGAGTTTTGCTAATCTGGCTGTGCTATAATGTGAAGATGAAATCTTTGATTAACAAAACAGATTAATCAGTTTCTAGAGTGTTTTGGGGTAAGATGCATGCACATACATCTCCTCCCAAGTAGTTTTCCAGTACATGCTTAGAGATGTGTTAAGTGCTGAAAGCTGTTGAGCAGTCAGAATGTTTTTGATGTAGGCTACATCTTCCTCTTGTAGAAATAAGTGTTTTGCCAACTAAAGCAGAAACATTTTGTCTGCACGAGGTGAAGATTTGGCAGTGCATACTGGAAAACACAGGTTTGGGGCTCAAACCTTGCGTTTTACACTCAAATCAGCTTTACAAGTGAAACTAATCCAAGCTAATTTCCAATATTACTTTTTTTGCTATGATAATGCCCACAGATGCTAAATGCTGCCTAGATATATGCCAAGATTATGCCCTACCTTAAATAATTGCTATTTTACATTGATTTATTTTCCAGTACTTGAAATATGTGCATATGTATCCTACCTACGCATTCCAACTCTGGCACAAGAGCAAATTCACACATATATGACCTTACTTTCCTTACAAGGAAAAATGCTGGAAGATTCAGCCCTTTATGAGATCTCTGTACTGCCACAAAAATGTTGTTAATTTACTTTGCAAAATACTTTTGTCAGACTGACCTAGTCTATTAAAATTACTCCATAAAAGAAATTAGGGAAACTGAACCAGAAGGAGAAAAAAATGTCTTATTCTGGGTGTTCAGAGATTTTTGCCTGAAAATTTGTCTATTTTGTTTGAATATTTCCATCTGCAAATAATAATAGATTAAACTTACACCCTTAAATTAAAAGCAACACTTCTACAGTTCAGGTGAGGAAAAAAATCTATGCAAGAGAAGCATTCAAATGCATTTGTGCTATGTTCATATAGAAAACTTATAGTTAAGCATATTTTATAATTACTCACAAATTAAGAATCAAAGCAAAATGCAGTAGTTTACTAAGAGGTCTGTTACTCTCCTGGGTGACCTACCCAGTGTGAATGAAATCCTATCAAGACAGAACACTTTACTAGTCAGATAGTGAACAAGCAGGTTTATTGTATTGATTTTCAGAGAACACACATCTCTAAGTGGCATGACTAGACCACTCCACCAATTTTCTAGCTATTAGATATTTGTCATTCTGCAAAACAAGTTTCAAGTTCATAACAAGCACACACTATAGACTCTTGCAGTAAGATCAAGAAATAAAAACAGAAACTGCTGCTATCCATGAGTGCACTGCTGTAGGTTCCTGGAGATGCAATAAATCCACATGTTGGTCCCCAGTTTCTAATGCAGTGTCAGGATCCAGCTATAGAAGTGGCAGCACCTGTTAGCAGCTCTGAAAAGCTTCAATACTAACAGAAAGATGACTCCCCCCTACCACCAGTGTGCATCCCAAACACTTTTTGAATGTTTGAACATATTTGTGGGCTGGGAAGGACACCCTTAAGAGTTAAGAGAAGCTTGACCACCATGTCACAGTTCCCACTGATCATCTGTAATTGAAAAGAGCTTTTACTCTCTCTGCATTCCCAACCGCAGCTTAAAAATTGTTTTAAAAGTTGACAGGCACCAGCAGGGAAGCTGAAGGGACAGTGAGGTTTTTAGATTTTTCTTTTAAATACATCTGTACCTGTTTAGACAGATTAAGTCATGAAAAGATGATGTTTCAGTCACCCTGAGAATTTGATTATTATTTGAGCTGGATTTGATATTTATCAGTAATGTGCAAGTAGGACAAACTTGCTAAATCTTGGTGAGGGAACTGTAACAGCTTTTTTTAACTTAATAACAAACACATACCTCTGCCTGGTCTTATATATATATAGATGCATGTGTTTATCAATAAAGCACAAAATACATTGAACTGCATTCAAGCATAAGCCATTATCCTCTGCTTTCTCTCTCCCATTTAAAAAAGGACAAAGATAACAAGGAATTGTAAGGATTTTTGTTAACATGCACTCTATAAAACTATCTGATTGAAACAGTATATTCTCCTGAGAAGCTTTAAATCTGGTGTTCTGGAAAGCACTCAAATTTTAAGATAACTACAGATAACTGATTTTGAAAGGCAGCATTATGAAAGCAGAGCTTATAATATTTCAGTGCGCACCGCTGGACCTCACAGCGGCGATTTCTCCATGACTTGTCACTACTTTAAAATTAAAGTTTGATATTAAGGGAACACTGTAGCGTTTAGTTTACCATAATGTTAAATTTTAGCTCAGTGTTGTGTTTTTAAATGCAGAGAAAACTTACTGAAGAAATATTTCTGAACAAATAACTCCATTTCCAAATGACTGCAGAAAAAACGTGCATTGAGGGTGTCTACACCTGCACTTCAGACTTATCCAATATAAATAACAAATATTTTGTGCAAATGTTAAGATATCTATTTTTAAACTGCAAATAAACATTTCAGATAAATGAACAGCTCACAAAGCACATAACTAAATATAGGACTTTTCTAGTGTTTTTTCTAAGAATATAAAATATCCCCAACAGCAAAATATTTTAAATTATTTAAATAAGTAACCACTTAAAAACAAATAGTCATGTCCTAGGTAGGAAATTCTGAACCTCAGTTCCAGATGGAAAATATTTGGTTTCTAATATGAGCAAATACCTTGACAAGTGATTTTATATTAAAAAAAAAAAAAAGACAAAGAAATATTTCCTGCTGTGTTAGCTCTGTTTCACTGACATGGCTAAAGAGATTTTTAGCATTCACCACTTCTTAAGGGTACATATAACCAGGGTGATGACAAGATATCTGTGTCACAGTAAATTGGGAAATAATTATTTTGTTCTTTGATTTATTACATCAGTTGTAAAGTGTCTAACTCAGACTGGGCACTGCAACCTAGGCACATGTGAATACCTCTCCTGATGTTATTTGTCTCAGTCTGTTCATTTGGTTTAATTACTCACGGGCATAAAGACAAACAAAATTTGGACCTCAACTCACCACTTTACCCCTAAATCTTTATTAGCCTCTGTCTACAAGGCTATACCTGTGTAGCAAAGAAAGGAGCAAATTACACAGTTGCTCCAGTGTAAGTGTTTTAGATGTTTTGAGCTTGAAATAAAAGCTGTGTTAATAAGTGCACAGCTGAAAGCTTCGCTTTCTATAGCGCCCAGACGCTTGTTTGCGTTTGATGAAAATTATTAATACTAACACCAAAATGGTTTGGAAACCATTTATACGGAATACATACCTAGCTCTTTGGTTAAAATCAGTGATCCATTAAGGCTTTTCTTGCTTTTTTCCAAGCTGTGAGCATACTGCGTATTTAAGTGTGTGTAAGAGGGAAGGTGGGGGGTAGGTTTAGCTGAATAAAAGATTGCTTGGTATCTTGAAGTCCTTTGAAGAGTTTTATAGGCTTATAAAGCCCAGTGTGAATGAATGACATTTTTCCCCCCTTTACTTTTTACATATGGAAGTTTGTTAACCTGCGTTTCAATTAGGGAATAATTATTAATTATACTAATTACAGGTTTAATGAAAACCACATACTTTGCAAAAAAAAAGTTAAGCTTAGGGCTGAAATTGTAGCTGCAGACAGTGATGCTCCAATAAAGGCTGAAGCAACACTTTCATGTAGAGGGTTTTACATAAATGTATACATTTTTTTAACAAAACAATAAAGCACTAAAGCAACCTTTTATAAGAAAAATGCACTGGGAACATATATCCAATGAATTATTGCAGACAACCCTGGGCTTTTTTCACCAAGAGTAATAACCATTTACTTTTTTTAAAATCTAAAACTCCACTGGATTCATTGCAATCCTTATACAAAGAACTCAAAGCTTTCTTATTTGCTTATTTAACTATCTACACAAAAACCCCCAAGAACAAATCACAAGTTACCAAGTGCTAGAAATTATAAAAATTTGTTCCTACAAATGAAAGCATTGCCTACATTATTTTAAGCTCACAATCAAACAGTTACACTGAGAAGCCACGAAACTTAGATCTAATGCTGTAATTTTGTCCTGAGCAACCCCCTTAATTATATTTCTCCTGACAGTCTTTAAATTCCAAGCAGAAGAATCCTTAAAATGAAACCTTTCTATTTTTGAATGTCAATTTGGTTTTAATATGCTCTGTCAATTATATTTTCAAATAAATTTTTCAAAATCTTGTAGCACTGGGTATCGCTTCTCCCTGGGAAAAGACACCCTCAATGTTTTACGAAATGTACGTGAATTAGAAGCTCGTTATTTGTGTTTTTTTGCATATACACGAAGTAACAAAGCATGCCACTTATTAGAAATCAGTTAGATTTTAAACTAGTGTCATTTTTAACTAAGGATAGAAAGTAACATGACTAAAGATAATTATTTTAAAAGCTTAAACTGTCGTTACTGCTCATCCATTTTTCACAGTTTACTAAATTTTCCGGTTATTTCAAAATGTTAAATATTAATGATACTAAACTACTGTTGCTATTCAAAAAAAAAATCTTTGCCCAATTTTTTCTGGCTTTCACACCAGTTTTCCGTTGTCTCCTGGATTTAGTTAAGCAAGTGTTTTAAAGCACTGGGAACTGTTTCCATCACATTATTACACAGCAACTGAGACATATTTGCATAATGAAAAATAATTACGTAGATAATATCAATAAGTATGATTAAAACCATCCATGGGGGGGGTTAAGTGGGAAGATGTAACTAATATTTATAAATTACCATTGTAAAATTAATAATGTTAAACATTTTTTAAAAATAGCATGCAAAGCAGACAGCAATTGTTTTATTTTAAACCTCTTTTTATAATATTGTTGTTGCATTTTCCACAATTAACTGGAAACTTAATCCATCAAAAGTACATACAATTAAATCAACTATACAGAGATGAAATTACTTTTCATATTTCTCTTCCCATGCAGAGAGAGAATTCCAAAATTAAAGCAGATTAACTAGGTTATTGAAATCCACTTGCAATCCTGATTTTAGACTTAAACAATATTTAGCAAATACTTAAACATACAATTATTGTTTATATAGTAAACAGAAAACTGCCTGCAGTTTTAGGTGAACCCAATTCACTAATATTGACTAGTAAATAACTGTTTGGAGCTGGAATCATACTTAATTACTGTAGTCAACAACATTCATTATTGAAGGCAGCATACAGCTTATATTAAAGTATAATATTATGTATTCACGTATTTGTTATTTGCCCATTTTTCCTAATAAGATAAATTAGAAAAGATGAAAAATGTATAGGATATTTAATATGCTGGTACTAGAAAGTGCAAGTATTAATCAATTCAGCAAACTAAGATGCAAAAATCCTTTTCCAACATAAAATATTCATTAGGTTCCTGTCCTGCAATCTGCCCAAAATCTTTTTCACAGTCCCCCTGAATTCAGCAGGGCTCCGACCAGGCTCCTCAACAGGCTCACAGAATTTATTTCCTTTGATTTGAGCTACTCTCAAACTGAAGAACTACTGCAGCTTGACTTTCTGCCACAATTACTTGAATTTTCAGACAGCAGCTTCATTTTTTTTTTCTTTTATAATCTATTTTAGCATTAATAATAGTAATTGATACCACTGCCTGAGCATCACTGACATTAAACAGCATGAGGAGATGTGCCTGTTCCCAGGGTTAGAGTCCTACTTTTCATTGTACATTAAGGCTCTGAGGGAGCAATCTCTGTGAGGCTGCCCTTGTCCCTCTGCAGAAATATTGGTGCCCAGGGAGCTTTCTCCAAATACACATCAACCTGCACAGAGAGGTCCCTGCTGACTTTAGCCCAGGGTGCAACTCCCTCCTACTCAACAGCAGCACAGAAATAGTTGCAGCCCCAAAAAAACCCCCACAAAATGTGACAGATCTGGACAAGCAGCTGGTGCACACATCACACCAGAGCTGTGACATGCAGTAGCTCTCAGGGCAGCAAGGCAGACTACAATAAAAGCAGACAGCTGAAAAACAGCCAGCAGCAACTTTGGGCATGGGCCTGTCAAAGATTGACTCGCTGAGGCTCCTTGGAGAATCCCAGCAACGTTGTGGCTTCTGTGTCAGGGGGTCTGCAAAACCCACTGTGAGCACTGGGAAGTGCAGAGGACCCACAAAGTCTCCAACAGCACAGTAGAACAAAGCAGTCATGTTTTCTTACAAAGTGTAAGTTTATATGCCAGAGGAAAGAAGAAATGATCCAAGTCTGCAGAAAACACTGCACACCTCTAATTTCCACTTCAGATCCTTTAGCAACCCACAAACATTTGCATTAAGCCTGTTTTACAGCCATTCCCAAAAATGTCATGCTTCACCTCCAACATAGAAAACACTTCTAGATCCCTTAGCTATAAAATTTCCCACATCCAATGGATCACTCAGACCTTGGCAAAAAGATTTGAATAGCTCTAAATTCTACCTACCTAAGCAAGGATCTCCTTTCCACCTTTACAGAGAACATTGCAAAGGGAAACAACCATGCAGAGACACTGCACAGGGCACACCAAAAGCAAAGCAACTGTGGCCCCACTGGCTGCTCTCAGGTTTGGGAGGTAGATTTTCCTTTCCAGTTGCCTTATATGAATAATGTGGATTTCACCCCACAAGGGGAACTGACAGTAATCAATATGTCCAAATTATTGTATTAATAACACAGCAATTCACAACTACTGCAGGCTGGAGAAGAAACACAACAGAATCAGGTCACACCAAGGCTTACTCAAGGCCTGCACTTCTCTGTATTCAGGCATAACTCCTCTGAAATCAATGGGAATTTGCTTGAGTAAGGATGATAATCCTGGAGTTAAAATATCCATTGCTTCACTACAGACCATTTCAAGGACTAGGTCTGATTATTCTTCCTCAGCAAAGGGAAAAGCTATGCTCTCACATTTCAAAATCAGGGGTGGGCTGAGAGGGCTGCCAAGTCTCCTCCAGCATCATGGCACCTCATTGTTAACAGTCTTCAGAAGCCCCTTATTTCCATTTACATGAGTTCATTAGGATTACACAGGTGACTGATGTTCTATGCTAAGTGTCTCCGTGATTGCACAAAGTGCCATATTAACAAAAATCAAAATAAAAATGGTTTGTCAAACACCACACAAAATGCTGCCGAGCGCTTCACGGGCAACTGTTTTAGCCTCCATATGCCTGCACACTATGCACAATCTTTAATTACATGATCATATAGAAAACTCCAGCCTCAGTGGCAGGAGCTCTACAACATTACAAGCAACAAAACCCAAGGGAAGAGCACAAGGGGCTGCTGCTTCCCACTGCTTCTGCATAGCTAGTGCTGCACCAGCACCTCTCTGATCTCAATTCCTGTTATTCTCAGGTTTTCACTAGAAAAGAGGGTTTGTTTCAAGACTTCAAAAATGCAAAAGCAGCTAAAAATTTATCTGTACATCACCAAAGCCCAACTCCCTTTGAATTTTGAGTCAGGCCCATCCTGAATGTTTTCTAGCTGGACTACTGCTGTCCTCCTTTCCCCTTTTCTGCCATCCATAGGAGGAACATAAAGTCTGCCTCTATAAACAGGGTCTGCTTGCAGTTTGTCCTACAAACTCCAAAATTTTCTAAAATCTAGAGACAAAATACTCAAGAAAAATGGTAACAGCAGTAAAAACCAGAAATAAAGAGTAGATTAAAACCACTGGGTTGGGTACATGTCAGGGATGATTTTCTCCCGCATTTCATAGCCCTGACAAGCAGCATGTGCCAAGCCAGTCCCAGGGTAGAGCTGGCACCCTCAGTCCTGGGAAGAGAGCAGCCCTAGGGGGACCAAGAGGGTCCCAGCGGGCAGAGGAGGCTCATCCCACCAGCAGCCTGTGACTGCAACTCCCCAAAAAGCTTCACGTCAGGGCTATAAGCCCTTTCACTTCCCTCCTGTGACTCTTCATGGCCTGCTGCCCTTCTCCCAAGGCAATGACCAAAGCATCCCAGGTAACCAATTCTATCAGGAAAACAGAGCAGAGAAGTTAAAGCAGTCTATGCATTGCGCTGCATATGCTCTATTTAGTGTTGAATACACACAAGGGCTGACAAAATACAAGTATACAATTGATTCATCCCTGGTCCTAACACAAGCCTGGGTGTATCTTTACTCCTAGAAGCAGACCTACCTACTTCACCAGCAAAATAAAAAAAAAAAAAAACCAGACAAACTAGGTCATATTAAACTTTAAACTTTGCCATTTTTTCCTTCACACAATTTGCTGATTGATTCCCGAGTTGGGGTCTTTGAGAATTTTGCACGCTAGGCACTTGTGAGGCAGGCAGAGCTTCAGTGAGCCTCAGGTGGATTTCTGGACAAGGGAATAATAAAATATCCTGGAGTCTGCTCGGTGCCCTCTCCATACACAATAGCCCTGAGTGGCAGCGCATGGTAAGCGGATGAAGCAGGAAGACGTGTATGATCTGATGAGCTTGGCTAAGCTGGGGGAGTCTCCTCTACTCTGCTAAATTAAAAACCTCCCTGCAATTTCAGTCCTAATCACCCCCTCTGATGCTGTAATTGATGATGGTCAGTTAACTCCTTCACTCCCAAGGCCATTTATGGGAACCTAGAGAACTGTGCATCAGACCATGCCTTGTGACTTAAATCAGTTCGGTGTAACGGGGGTTTCTGGAAATTTTAGGGATTTGTAAGTGATATGAAGAATACAGGAATTTGCAGCATAAATATTTCATGGCAGGCCTTTGGATACTTCAGATCCATAATGCCCCACTCCCAAGTGGTACAAGCTGTCTTTAAGCCTGGTTTGTGGCACCGAGACATACATTGGCTTCTCTGCCACTCTCCTCCCTGTGGCTGGCACAGGCAAGGAGCCAGCAGCATTATTACACCCTTGCACCTCCCAGCTGGCAAAATGGCCCTTTGCAGCCTTTACCAGTTGGTGCAAGCTGCTCTAACTTGTGTTGAGAAACCAAACCAGAAAAGAAACTCCTATTTGCATTTTCAGCCTGATTCCAGACACAGCCCCTGTATGCTGCATGCTCCACACACAGGTTTGCTGTTGGCTCCTACACGACGTGCTCCAAACTTAATAACAAAAGTGTGACTGGAGCTGTTAAAACGATCCTGGAGATAAATAATATCTTTCCATTCCACCTCCTATTTATTAAAGTTTTTAAGGAATTGTCTGTACAGTGCATTGTTCTCTTGCAGAATTCTTTTAAGTCTGTTTCGTGCCAAGAAGTGGGAAAAAAAATCCATAAGATGTGATATATGTTTATACACTGCTGCATAAGAGGCTTTGCAGCATTGGGAAATCTATAGCATGAATTATTCTAACTGATTTATAGTAGACAGGGATGCTTTAAGGACTCTATTCTGACTATTGTGCTTTCATGACAGGGTTGATGTACTACCTGCACCTTATTCTGTAACTAGAGCATCCAAAGCAGATGCCCATACACCTGCTTTAGAATTATTGCCTATTACTGCACTTTAGAAAAGGGCAAGAAGCTTGCCCCTGTTATATTTTTAAGGTTATAATTTTTAAGGTTGTGTCTCAAAAGACTCAGATCTCAATACAACTGATATTTAATATAGTTCCAGGATTAACATCCAGTCATCGACCCATGATTTTTAAATCTCTCCTTCTGTATTAAAACACCAGCACCTGCTAGAGTCTGTTCTTTTATTTCTGTTGTGTTAGTTTGCCTCCTTTTTTTGCATGGGGAATAGGCTACAGACTCTTGATAGTGTGAACCTACTTAGTTTGCAAACCCCAGCACTGCAATTCTGTGATTAGGAAACCAACTGGTTCAGGAGACACCTGGGTATCAAGAGTTGAGCCAGCTCCAAGGAGGCCAAGGCAGAAACCCCTCTTTGTGGCCTGAGCATCAGAGGTTCAAAGCTGCCCCCAGAATTTCAAGACAACTTTACCCAGTGATTAACACCTGACTGGTGGGAAGAAAATGGGGTGAACTGATAGACCTTTCCACCCAAGGCATTCCTTGTACCTGTCTGCAGAGGAGGACTGTTATTTTCTAGATTTTTTGACAGATCAAAGCATTGATTCTGGAAAGCCATTCCTACTCAGGTCACTGATTCATCTTGTGAAGAATGCAATATTCTCACAACACTTCACCAGTGACCAATATTAAAAAGAAAAAGTATTGCTTTTCACTTTTCTGGATGCATGAAGGACAGAGCCCTGGCTGGTTCCCAGCAGCCTTTGGTCAAGTCCAACACTAAAATAACTGATGACATAGCAAGAGGCAAGAAAATAGTTTTATTAGAGTCTGTCTTGCTGCTGCTACATTTTGAAGAAATAATTTCCCAGGCCCCCAAAATAACCACATCATCCCCCTTCCAATACTGCCTGCAGTGTTTGACTAATGCAGCACAACAACAAAGTTCGTATTAAATCAGGACACAACAATTCAGTCTCTAACACACAACAAAACAACTGGCCCTGAAGTTCTTCCAGCACAACCAGGATCCACATGGCACTGAAAGGTGGGGTGTCTGCCAGCCAGTAAACGAATTTAATTAGGCAGTGGAGTGCTGGTCTCATATGGCTGGAACTGTTGAGTGTAGGTGTGTGTGCCTGTGCATTCTCGACACATTAACAGAACTCAGCCCAACTGCAAGAGAATCCATCAATTTCTCTTACAGCAATTAAGCCAAAGAGACCACCCTGACCATGCCAACAGGACACCCACTGGAGTTGACTTGTGGGGAAACTACTATAAGGTTGAATGGGAACACACAGAAAGACACACCTGCAGGAAAACACCAGAATTCCAGTTTCTATACAGCTTCTATGTGACTTATATGCAATGTTTTCTTCAGTTTGAAGCCATTAAGACAGAAGACAATTGAGCATTGTAATGAAAAAAATAAATTAAAGAGCATCTAAGAAAAACATCTGAAGATTAGGCTGTCCCTTTTACAGGGCAGATTTGATAGCTTTGCTCAGAGAAAAAACATGAAAGGAAACATGCCCAAGACCCTGAGGAAACCATTCCATTTAGTGGGTCAGATACCTGCATGCAGCTGTGCTTCCATACCCAAATGACATGCAAACTACTGTGACTCCACAAAATGTGAAAGGTAATTTAGTCACTCTTTTTTAATACATGCTTTTATATGTATCACTGACAAGCTCTCTGCACCTGTTTGGGCACCAATACCAACACAGCCAACACCAGAACTCTCCTTCTGCAGCTCAGGGCAAGGAAGGCAGGGGCCACAAACCAAATTAACTGGCCAGTGGGGATTTCCCTCGAGGAGCAAGGGGTCCTAGGGTACAGAGGGCTGTCACCTTTCTCCAGTCCCCTTGTGCAGTCTGTGACAGGAGTGAACCTTCAGGTGACAGGCAGAGCACACTGCCCACGTGGACACAACAGCTTCCAAGGGCCAACACATCTCCTAAAAGGACAACTGGAGGCCACAATCACTGGAAGCCTAAAAGGACAATCTGGTGCAGCCCACCATCCTACACCTGAGGTTTTTCCCCAAGAGTTCTGTAAGATGGAGAGACAGCCCCATGTTATCTTTGACCTTATTCCCAGGCAGCACTTGGGGAAAACACCAAATGAGGGACTCCATCTATTTTGCTGGCCTTTGCTGGCCTTCTATTCCCACTATCTTATTTTTAACAGTTTCATTGTAAATGAGTAAAGCATTAGAACATTAGCTTATATTGTACTGCAAAGCCTGTTCCAGTAAACCTGTCAAAATTGGCATCATTAATAATAATACTTAGCACTTACATACTGCTTTATATTTGCAGAGCACCGTAGACATTAACTTAATTAACAAATGACAGTTTCACAAGTAGAAGCTCTCCTTGCAGCACTAGCCTGTGTGCCTGAATTTCTCACAAAATCTCAAACTCTGCATTAATCCACTTGTCTTTCATCCTTCTGAAAAGATTATCTTCCTTTTTGTTCGCTTACTTTGGATATATACACACATGCTTTTAAAAACCAAGCTATTATAAATATTCAGGTGGAAGAATACTAACTCAACACAAGTTAATTAGAAAATCCACATTACCCTACTTTTCAGCCTAAATTACTCAAAAATCAGAGCTCTATAAAGTACATCTGAACAGAATAGGGCTCTAAATTGGTGTAAAGTGTACTTAATATTGATTGCTCTGCAATTTCCAAAACTGTTCAGAAACAGACATCATTAGGTTTTATTTGAATTTTTCCTTCAGCTTTAAAAAGAAAGATGGGAAAAAAAAAAAATCAATATAGCTACAGAAGTAAAGTAAGGGAAACCCCATCTCTAGCAATTTAGAGGGCAAATTCACTGGGGAGAATGGTGTTCACGTCTTAGGGCCACATTTCAGAGCTCTGTAGAGCCATTACGAATTTCCAGAGCTGAAGTTTAGGCACGATGGTGTCACACCTGCCTTGTTTCCCACTTGTAGCCCACCAAGAAAACCCAGCTCCCAAAGGACACAGACAGAAATCCCTGCCTGGCCCACTAACGAGAGGAGGTCCTTACTCGCTATGACCTTCATCACAAAGCTTCAAAGGGAGAACTTGATCATCTGCCCCCAAAAAAACCCTTTTCTGAGGCATTTATGAACATGATGTTCCACAACCTGTGTGTGTGCTGCACTCCCTGGCAGGGTGAGCCACACAGCTCAGTGTCACAGGGCCACCAGCATGGCCACAACATCAGGCCAAACATAAAACACTCGTGCAAGAGGACAAATAAGTGTTCAGCTTGGAAACACAGGTGTTGTTGTCTCTGCCCCACCAGGACCACCAACAACTCCATCTCCCACAGCTGGATGACAGCATCAAATCCCCCACCACTGCTCACTAGAACAATTTCCACAAACAAAAATGCAAATCTCAAGGGCAGGAGCACCCAGAGCTGCTGCTGGCTTTGGGACAGCATTCAGCACCCCCAGAGCCCGCAGCCCAGCAACAACTCTGGCATGTTCACCCCCTCACACAACCAAGAGGTACAAAAGGTCTTTGTAGACTCTGGGCTACTCACGTGTTTGCTGCATCTCTCCATGGAAGGAACCAGGTCTTGTGGAAAGGTCTGCTCTGAATTGTTTGTGGTTCCTCATGTTAGAGGCTGATGGGGGAAGTGAGCAGCCCAGCCCCAACAAGCTCCTGCTGCTGCCCCACCATAGCTGTCCATTCTCATCAGGAAGCACCACAACTCCCCCTCCAGCAGCCAAATCCTTCTGAGCCTCATTCCACCTCCTTCATGGTAGGGCAGGGTGGAGTCACAGCTAAAAACCTCCATCCCACCCATGAGGCAGCTGTGGGAGCAGGAAGGGGGTGTTCCCAATTGGTGCTGGCCCCACTGGGGGAAGGTATCCACCACACTGCAGCACCCTGATGTGGGCCCTGCCAGCTCCTGGAGTCAGGAGGTTTATGTGTTTATAGTCCACTTCATGACCATGGTAGCTGCTTGAAAATGTTGGTGGCTAAAGCTCTCCAAATATACCCGGAAAAAAAAAGCATTGCACATGCCTTTTCATGTTACACACACCTGGTTTCAGTGTGGAGTCTTCATTTCCCCTTCCCACAAAGTGCCCAGGCTGTGCCCTCACATCGCTGAAAAGCAGCTTCTCCACATAGCAAAACTTCTGTGTGGAATTAGCCATGACTGGAGTGTTTATTTATGGCATCATAGTCGTACTGGGAAGTGATGTTGCTTTTCAGCTACCTCTTGTGTAAAAGGTGGCACTGTCCTGAGTGCTCCAAGCACGACAGGCAGGAACTCCGCAGCTCCAGGGAACCTGCTGTGAGCTTTTTCCACTGGTACTTCCCACTGGACAAACTCTCAGCTGATGAAAATTGCACCACAAAAAGTGATGAAAACAGCAATACAGGCTGTTTCTTCCAAAAAATCCATTTGTTAAGGAGTGTGTCATAACATCTAAATGTCTGCTAAATTAATTTTTCTAATTAATTGTTCCAAAGGTTCTTTTTTAGACGTCCAATGCTGGTAAGTCATTTGACCTCAGTACGTTTGTGCACAAACTTGCAGACAGAAAAACAACCAAACCAGCTTCCACAGCTGGGACAAGGGATTCCAAACCAACCTGAACTACCACACCAGTGCACAGTGCTAACAATAATTCAGAATTTCCCTTCCTCTCATAGCTCAAACACTGGCGACGCTCCTATCAGAGCATTAAATATCTGCTGTAAGCCTCTGTTTAGCAGGAAGATTACATCCCCCAGATTTCACAGTTCAAAAGTTTATACTGTCCTGAGCTATTTATAGACTGCTGACACTGCCTCTCCTTCAGTGCAGATATCCTGGGGGGAAAAATAATAATAATAAGTTCGAGCCAGTTTGAAACAGGGTTTCAAAGAGCTGTTTCCTGTTGCCAGGACCAGCCTTCAGTCCTGCATCAGAAACTTGTCTTTGCTGGCTTGGGGTTTGTAATTAAATATTCTTCTGACCTGCCATTAAACTTGACACTTTGAAAAGAAAGTTATAATTTAGAACTGGATAATCAATACTAAAATCAACAGATCCTTTGCTTCTAGTTAATCATTTTCTCAGAACAGGAATGGCTTTTGGGAAAGAAAAAACAAATTGTTTCTCTAGGTCTTTCAGCACATAAATACCTCAAAATCTCTCTTGATGCAGGACTGCTTTCAAAACCTGAAATAGATATTTCTATATCCCCTCCATATATCCAGTTCTAGAGAGAACTTGGTCTAATCCCATTTACACAGATTAAAATCAGAATTCATCCCACTGGAGTGAGCAGAGTGGCACTGCTGAGAGCCTGCCCTGCTTCTTAGTTTTGGCAGTTTTGTGCATGATGCTTTTAACACATCTCTGAGCCAACTGATTTGAATGTGTTCTTTAATTAGACCTCTGTTTTAAAATCAGGTGGCACTCATGCTTGTGAAGATCTCTGCCCTGCCAGTGCTCTCAGGTCAATGTCCTTCACACACAGCCTCCATCCAGCCTGACCCTGCCCTGATCTAATGCTGGCAGTATCACACTGATTTGCCTTTTCATTCCTTGGTGCAAATGGTCAGATTCCTATTTTCTGGTTGCAGTGACAATGGAAGAGGTAGAGCGAGGAAAGAGTTTTGGAATAAATCAAATGCTTCCAGGGATGGTGATCCCACTGCTTCTCTGGGCAGCCTGTTGCAGTGCTTAACAGCTCTGTCAGGGAAGTATTTTTTCTTAATATCCTGACTAAACCTGGTGCAACTTGAGACATTTCCTCTTGTCCTGTCAGTTCTTACCTGGGAGATGAGACCAGCTCCCACCTGGCTGCACCCTCCTGTCAGGATTATCGTGTGATTTCTGCAGTGCAAACCTCAAAGCGTTTCTCACTATCAATATTTGCTCTAGTTATATGTAACCATCTTTCAACTTTCAGAAATATATTCAGGAGTGATATTAAATATTTCATAAAACTGTAACGAAAAGCTGTTTGTAGACTTTGGCTGACCTGCTGCTTATTCTGAGGTGAGAGGAAGTGCTTCAAGGGTGTATTAATTTCAAATAATTTTAAAGAAGCCTTGTGTTCACTGGATATCTTCTTTGCCCAGCTGAAAATCAAGGCCAGGATGACTCGGTCATTATACTGTAATGTGAATTCACTGTCCTCCCTGCTTACAACACACACAGCATGATCCAAGGTTAAGCATAGAATATCAAAAGACTCAGAGCATGGACAATTTTAATGGTAAAGGAACCTTGACTTTTACTGATTATATTAGTTCAACTAAAATTGACCTTCAATATATGAAGATTTCATTTTCACAAATACATGGTATGACTGATGCCTTTTATTAGGCTTACAAAAAAAGTAATCAGAACTGAAGCTTTCAAGGCCACAGTCTCTTTTTTCAGCTCAAGTTACAGATAAGAGAAGGAGAGACATAGTTATGAGATCTTAAAAGCTAAACTAATCTTGTTTGTTTGTTTGTTTCTTAATAAAAGGCGATAGCATTGCTATTTATCAGGTCTTGCGAGCTGGCATTGCTGCTAAATAACAACAGGCCACTTCCCAGCATTATCTCCAGAGCTGTTGCTTGTGCATATTTATCTAGTTAATGGGATGGATTTATTACAAGTATTGGATAATTTGGACCCAGCCTACACTGATGTATTTTATGGCATGTGGTCAACCCAGCTATTACGGCCTGGGTCTGCAACTGCTCTGTAAACTGGAGCATGCAGTCATCAAAATGAATGAGCACAAGTGTTTGCTATGCTGGTTTTAATTATATGTTTATCTCTTTTCTCTTTTATACTTCCATTTTATTTATACCACATGTGGTCACATATGGGCTGTAGATGTCATCTTAGGGGGTTTAGGCAAACCATAAGCAAGCAGCTTTCCTTATTTAGGAGGGTTTAGCTCACCTCCTTAACAGCAATTATAGGGCTATATATCTTAATTTATATACATATTCCTGATTTTTAGTGAAATCCAGTTTCTAGAGGTGAGGAAAAAGGATCAAATCTTCATCATGTGGAACACTGTTTTTGAGATGGAATGTTTTAATGCTTATAGAATCATAAAATTATTTAGGTTGGAAAAGATCTCTAAGATCATCAAGTTCAACCATTATCACAGGTTAAACACAGATTTATTATTCTTGTTTACAGCATGACTTGGAGATTTGGTGAAGAACCTCTATAGAACAAAAAATCCTGGAGAATGAAACTCATAGAAGTACTAGTATAATAAATAATAGTCTAAAATTGTACTTTAAGGCACAAATAATGATAGTTTCAGGGCTCAGTATTGTTTTCTGCAAGTTATGCCATGTGGATGAATATCATTCCATTTTACACTAATAAAAATTAGTCTGAAAATATAGCACAGGTGTTGGAGGACATCTCTGATAGCACAGTTCCACCAAAGGAATGCACTGGAAACCCCATTCTGTGTTGTGGTGCAAGAGATCCAGCAGAGTGGACCTGCTCTGCAGGGCATTCACATTCTGCTAGGTCTGTGGGTCATACCATGAAAATCTTTTGACTTATTAGTTGGCTTATGGGTTTACTCTTCATGTGATTTTTTGGTGGAAATGGGCCAGGAATACCAAAAGGGGATGGAAAGTCCACTTTCAGAGAGTCATACGGCCTTGAAATTTTTTTCCTAGGAATGCTAATGTCAGAACACACAATCATCTAAACTCTTATAAAAATCAAAGACATTGTTTTAAACGTGGTATCTCCTTTGGACAATTAGGAGTCAAAAAGAGTAGTGTCCAGACATGTGAAAATTTTCAAATACATTACTTTCTTCTTTGGGTGAGCTATCTATTCCCAACATTGGCTCAAGGCCTACATCTTTCACATGACAGAATGTGAACAATTTATGCATTTAGCTAAATCTGCTTAACCTGGGTCAAACTACACCCATGTTGGAGCTCTGCCATCGTAAGCGAAAAAGAATTATAGATCTGATGGTACATGTTCTGATGAAGGAGTAACAGTGACACTGGGCTGATCAACAGTTTAACTATGACACAAGAGGCTCCCTCTGAGGACAGGATCAGGTCCATTGAAATGATCAATTTAAGTTTTAAATTATACTTTTAATTATTTAAAATAGAACGTCAGCAGAGCTAGGAAAAAAAAATCCCTTTGTGTCAAACAGTAATTACTTCTGACTTTTCCACCAAAAACTCTAAGTGCTGTAGAACTGCATTAAAACTGCTTAGAAGTGGAAGGTTCTTTCTTTTGCATAGTTCAGACAGTGCACTGAACTAGATAGCTTTGTTAGTAGGGCACACGGCTCCTCGTTCCTGGAACCCTGCTTGAACTCTTTGCTTAAATGAATACACTGGTTTTGCTCAGTCATTAGTAGGCACTTACTCATATCAAAATGCACTGCATTTAATTCAGGACAGTTGGCAGCCTCTGCATGAGCGAGACTCCAAAATGAGCCAGCATATAAAGGAGGGGAATGTCTTCAGCTTAGAGCTGGGGTTACCTCTAGGGCAAGGAGAGGATTTTCTCACTCCAGCTGTCTGCTTCGGGACTGGTATTCAGTGTCTGGAACTCTGAGACCTGCAGTCTTGGTGAGGGAAGGGGGAAAAATACAGAAAAAAATAAATAACCGCTCAAACGCTCACTAGGAGAACAGAAAATTGTAAATAACACACACACAAAAAAAATCAGAAATGTACCTGCTCATGCATCAATCACCTACATTTCAGACACAATGCCAAACAGAGAGGATGAATGAGGGTTCAGCTCAGTTAGGGAGAGTGCAAATATCAACAGCACTAAAGCTACTTTTCAGGTTAGCATAATCTTCTGTCTGCAAACACTGTGTGGTTTATCTGATTTTTTTTTTTTTTTTATTGGACAGCTGTGATCTTCTCCTTTCAAAACCTTGTCAGTGCCGTTCAGCAGAAATGTAAGTGATATGATTAAGGAACATGGCATCTTGTATAATCGGTCGTAATCATTATCTAGGGGTTTCAGTAACATGACACATGCACAGCAACAGCAGCATGTGCTATGGACTGACAGATATCTCAAGCTCAGGATGATGGAAGCACACTCAGGGATTTGTAAACTTGTCTTGGCTAATGCCACTACCCTGACGTGAACCTGTTGTTAGCTATGCTGCTTAAAGGCCAAAGATTAAAAGTGTTTTATAAAGTTCATCCTGTGTCTCATGAAGCTCCATCTCTGCCTGATGTGGGATGTGTTACCTTGGCAGACCTTTCCCACTTTCACTGATAGGATGGTACTTTTGGAAGTAGCTGCAAAGAGCAGAACTCTATTTTTGTAGTGTTTCCTCACTGTGCACCAGGTTGGTCTTTTGCAAACACTCAGTCCTGGATTAACTGTGTTTCCAGAGAGTCAACAAAGCTGAATTGTGTAGTATTTGCTGTGTAGGTTATAAACACAAGGGGACAATTCCCAACTGCAGGGACATGTAATTGTGACTTGAGCAAGTGCCACGGTGTCTCTGCGTTTGCTGAGCAGCTCTGTACCCTCTGTATGAGCTGAAGACCACAAGCCATGGTCCCAGGGAAAGCAGCCATATTCTGGAGGCTTCCAAAGGGACATCTGAAGTCTGTTTCTTCCTGTGCCTTCAGAGACTAAAATCCAATCTCTCCCTTTCTGCATGTGTCCCCCAACCACTGCACTATTAAAGGTCTGGGAGAAGTGGAGATGAGAGATGTTTTCCATGTCTCCTTGTTGTAACAGTCACTGGAAGGCAAATGGCAGTGAGCCAGGAGGAGAACAAGCAAATGAAAATCCTGCCAGAAATGGGATACATGCTTTTTTTTTTTTTTTTTTCATGTTTTTCGATTTGGCAAAATTTAGAACAGCTGTAGACTGCATTAATTTACTCTGAGGTCTGAGTGGTTGCCAAGGCCGTGGTTGGGGACATCACTTTTGCCCACCAACTGTGGAAATTCATCATTCCTCCATGTCAGCATCAGAGGATTAAGACTTGGGCACTGTTCCTTTATTGTGACTCCAACATTTTGGTCACTTCTAGACAGGATCTTGTACTCAGCCTGCTCCGTTCAACTTTTTGTAAGCATTACTACAGCTGTGCTCCTGGTACAGTTACAAGCTGCCAGCCAGTGGGCAGCCTGAAGTCAGGTTTGTTCTGCAGTGAAGCAAAACCCATCTTTATGCAAGTACAGCAGTTTATAAAGATAAGGTCCGTCCAGACAGGCTGCTGTAACAGTATCCTTTATTTGCATCTGCCATACATCCCAGTTCCAGGGTTGTCAGTATGCAACATTCATGGTTTACAGATCCTGAGCAACATTTAGGATTATTGACAAGTATCCAACACTTATGAATAATGACTGTACTGAAAAAAGTAGACAATCTTTAAATAGGTTAAACGCATAAGTGTCAGCATATTATATATATTATATATTCATTTTACTCCTGAGCAGAACTGCAGATTATGTTCCATCAAACCATGCTATCTAAGAACAACACAACTCATTGTTCCAAAAGTATTTATTCCACCTTTACTTTTTTCAGGCGATGGATAAGGATTTTTCATAAAATCTTAGAGCATTATGATTCCAATTTTGTTACTCTCTATTCTCCAGATTATTTCCTTAGGTCAGCTTTTTTGATTATGGTATGGTCTATGTTGATTTATACCATTTGAGAATCTGGACCATCAAGTTCAAGAGGATAACTAATGGAGTCAGGAGCCCATCAAGTTCAGCAATGGCATCAGAATCTGATTCTGCTTGTGCTCAGGACAAAGCATTGATAACTGATGAAAGGAGAGGCAATTAGTTAACCACATTTATGAAGGAGACAAATACAGAATGCAAATACACTTGCCTCTTTAAGGCTCCCTCTACTACTGCCTCATGGAACAGAAAAAAAATCATTTTTCTTTATTCTCAAATACAAACATATTGAATGATTATTTCCTAAGTGCCAGGTGACTCTTCCTTCTTGCTTTCTTGCAGGTCAAGGTTTGAAAGAAGAATATGTGTATAGATAAAACAGGCACAGATCAGATGTAAAAATCCACCTGCTCCATTTATGAATGCATGTGAAAATACAGTGTCAGGAATTAGGTAGCATATGAAAGTACAGCTAGATAAATTTAAACAGAATTTTGAATAAAGATACTTTTGGGAATATGAAACGGGGCGAGATTAAATGTAATAAAAGGTAGAGAAAACAATTTGACACAACACGGCAGTGATCAGAATTTCAACTCTTAAAATTGCTTTTTTACTGAAGACTTTGCCGCAGGTGAAGTCACGATGGCTGCTCCCACCTTGTGCACGGGCACGGGCAGGTGTTCCTGCCTCCTCTTTGCCTCTGAGACAAACACCTGCTAATATTAGCCACCTCCTCCCTGTCACCACCAGAAGGAGCTTAGCAGATGATATTTTCATTGGATTGTACAATAATGTGAAGTCTTCTCTAATCTTATTTGGCACATTACCCATTGGATTTATGGAAATCCTCAGTGAGCTCTGACCCGGAGGTGTGGCAGACGCATAAACTCTGCGCGTGAGCGCTGTCGCGGTGGTCACGAGGAGTGCCCTTGGCTTTACCTACTGCTGAAGTTTTTGGCTAGGCTGCCAAGTAACCCTTAAATCCAAAGGGAATGGAGTATAAAAATCAGTCTTCCAAACACACAGGGCTTTGGCTGATTAGCATGGAGAAAAAGGAATTAATAATGAGGAGAAAAAAAAGATAGCCAGAAACTACAAACACCAGGGAGCCCATTTCAGTGTTGCTTGAAAATAAAGCAACAATAGCAAGACTAGTCATCTCATTAAATAATAATTTGTTATTTCCCTTTAATGCTGCACACGTTCTTTAATGGCTGTGACTTCTTAAGACAGTTGGACTATAATTCCCACATATTTATCAATAGGAAACTTGTATAACTTTTAATGAGTCCTTGAACTGACCACCTGTGAACAAGGGGTATCATAAACCTTGTCTCGTCAAATATGAAAAATAATTTGAGCATAAGTTTTCCTTGATGTGGCTAATCTAAAGTGGATTGTGATACTACTGGCAGACAGCTCAAGCCATTCTCCCTGCAAAATTAACGTGGCTAGTCCTCTCCAGTGACAAGGAGTGGAAGTTGTTCTGTTTTCACATATTTAGAAAATTCCAGGTAATTAGAGGGGCAGGGGAAAAAAAACAACCCAACAACTATGTTTATTAAAGAATGGTTCTTCCATTAGCTATGTGCACTGACATATTTCTTTGTGGTCAGAATCCAACCATCAGGAAAAATTTCCAGTTGTTGAAATTATGGTCTTTCACATCTTCATGTCTTGCAACAAGAGATGAGTATGTGCTTTGAGCAGGATTCTGGACTCAGGGGAAATTCATTTTCATATGAAGTTAAATTCATATAACTTCCTGCACAATTTCAGAAAAAAATTATGCGAAGAATGTCATTTCATTTCAGCTGAACCAGCTTGTAAGTTTTTACCAGCTCTACCTGCAGTGCTCATGACTGGTTATAAAATGCAATCATACTTCATTTTATTCTTATTTATGTATCATCTGTCAGATTTTCCTGTTTCACTTTGACTTCACCGTTCTGATTAAATGTTAATATTTTGGTTTTAAATTACATATCCTCTGGCATATGATACCACATGCAGAGATTTCTTTTCCTGTAGCACTTTAATGAGATGATGCTGTAGTAATATATCTGCATGAAAATTTTCAAGAAATAGGAAAGAAAAGTGTTTCATTTTCAAATATGAATTTTCAAATATATTGAATTTAAAGGGCATTCTGTTCTAAACCACAAAATATTCAGATAACCCTTTCAATACAGAAAATTTTGCTTCAGCATTTGTTGTAAGATAGTTATGTTGATGCCTCCAAAGGTAAATATTTGCAAGGCATCCTTTTTTTAAAGAGATTTGAAATTCTGCATTCTCATCCCAAATCTGGAAGAAACAAAATAACATTTAAATGCCAGGTTTACACACACAGTTTTGTAATTTTTAGTCCACGGGTATCAGGTCATCCTGCTGGAAAAAAATGCATGTATTGGAACTCCAGTGCCATTTTTGGGAAGACTATGGATGTACTGAATGCATTTCCCAGCATGATCTGCAAGGGAGAATGATGAAGAAGCCAGAAAAAGAGAGAAGCAAAACCACCACAAGTACACCAAGTGTTTTTGCATAAATAATGGCATGGCCAAGGTACCTCCATCCCTTCACTGCGATGGAAATTGCATCACAGGTAACACAATGTTTTCCTGCTTTGGGCAGCACTGCAGAGATAACCTCTCCATGACAAACAGATTTTCAGCAATTTTTTCCTATGTCCTGGCCTGAACCTGAATTTTCTTTGATGTTAAACATAAATATCTGAGCATTGCTCCTATTTTCTCCTTGCATAAATAAAGTGTCTACAGGCAGAGGGGAGAGGTACTCGCTGTTGCGTTTCTGTTGTGACAATGTCAAACAAAAGCTGTGCTTGGTGTTTTCCAGAGAGCCATCTTTGTCTTGTAGAAAGCATAATTGCACCCTTTTAAAATATCATCCTGGTGCCAAAGAGCCTTGCATGGATGTGTTGGGTTATTTACTGCACCAGTGACAGAGTCCTTTGGCTTTCCAGCAGTTCTAATGGCGATATGGAAAACTTGGGGCTACGCAGTTTTCCTTTTGTGCCATTGGTCTCAAGTGAGCTTGGTGCCTCATTTTTCCATTTGCCATATTAGAATGAATATACAGCAGGAGGAACTGCTTTACATTTTCCATTCCTCATGTTAAACATAATCTCCCAGCCTAAGTGCTGAATCACATCTCCCAACTATTTCCTGCTCCAACTGTGCCTTCACTTGTGTTGCTTTTATTTACCGTGTCAGCCTGCACCTTTCTTAACAGTGTTGCTTTTCTTCCCCTTCAGACAAATATATCCTATTCTCTATGGCAATTTTTGAGCTGTGTGCTCAAGTCAGGGGTTAGACAAAGCTTATCAGTATGCGTGTGTGTGTATGTGTGTGCACTTGTGTATGTAATTCAGGTATTTTCTCCTACTGAACAGGGCAGTCGCGTTGGGAAGCTGGTAAAAGCTAGAGTGGAGCAACAGCACAATGCATCAAAGGGGGAACCAAGATTCTTTTTTTCCATAATTTTAGCTGAATGTATCACAAAGTGGCAATTATATGGCACATTTTTCTTCTAAAAAATTGGCCTCGTTGTGCCTCTAGACAACAAAACAGCATGAAGAAACCATACAGGCACAGCTTGGTTCCAAATAACCATGTTTACCTAATATACACAAATATGCCAGGCCTAACTATATAAATCTTGCTGTTCTGACTTATTTCTGGAAGTTTCTAAAACACATAACATGGTGAGCTGAAAAGAACATTCGCTATTTATTTTCCATTGGAGGAAAAGGCAGTAAGTCTCATGTATAAATATATTTGCAATGTGATAGGGAAAGATGACAGGAGTATCCATGGAGCATTTTATACCCACTCATATGGTGAAAAACACACAATGGAAAAATTGATTTGAGGTGTTCGAATTTATATAAGAGGCATTTTGATTTATCTAGAAAATGTTTTCTATGGTATTTAATTTGAATTGATTCATGCCATGGTTTTTCTTTCTTTTATAAAATATTCAAGAGATTCTCGGGGTGACATGAAACACTTTTAAGAGAACTAGCAGTTATCTCCTCTTTTCTTATCTCTTGGACAGCTTTTTCCAGCATTCAGAACTAGTGCTTGAGTTTTAAAGCTCCCTTCTACAATTGCTGTCAGATGAGGTGTACTGACAGAGGGGTTTTGCTCTGGGGACCTAATGTAGTATTTGAATGCATCAGAAATTGCAAATGATGCAAAATGACTCAAAAAAATATTCCTAACAGAACTCAGAAAATTCCCAGCCTGGAAGCATGACTGGTTTTAACAAACAACATATTCAAAACATAACAAAAGATAATTTCTGTCTGATTCCAGGGGAGCGGATGACAGATGACTCTTAGCCCGTGGCACGTGCACCTGGCAGTGCTGTCACAGTGTGCCTGTGCCAAGGGCACAGGGCTGAGATGCCAAACCTGGCTGATAATGGGATTAAGGACTGCAAGAGGCACCTGCTACCTGTTAGTCAGGTTTTGACTTGAATTGTCCTGCTGGTGTCTTCCACGAGGATTGGTACAGGGCAGAGTCATGGCAGGCATTCCTCACTCACTGAGAATTTTCTTCTTTTTCAGTTTCTGGAAAAAACAGGGATTTGTGGAGCCTAGCTCACCTCTCAGCTGGTGCAGAGGTCAGGGCTGAGATCTAGCAGATATGACTTCCACGTGATGCTGAGGCTGCCAAAAACTGGTACTGACATTGGGTTCCAGCTATGTCAGTCTTTGGGACCACAATTGGATGAACTACCAGGTGCTCCATCTCCATGTCACCTGTCCCAGTGCTCTCCCAGGACGTGGGCTGTGATGGTGGCTGCCCCAGGGCATAGAATGGTGGAGTCTTGCTCCATGTCCCAGTATGAACTGGTTAAATCAAGGCACATCTGACCTGTAAAAATGAACATCACTGTCATTAGAAGCAGTACAAAGCAAAAGAGGTGCAAGGAAAGAATGCTGGAGGGGAGGAAAAGAGTATTTACAAGAAGTGCAAAATGGGAACCCTACACATAATTTGATGTTTTTTTCAAAATTATATGTCACCATAGTTCAAGTCCTGCAACTTATTACTGTAACAATACTCAAAAAATGTCTCCTCTCCTTTTTGGCATTTGTTTGCTTTTTAAATCATTTGAAACAATATGATTTGTGCTTTGGCTTTTTTGTTTTGTTTTTATTTGGTGATTTTGGTGTTGTTTATTTGAAAGGGCAGAGGTGGCTACTCTTTGTTACCTTTTTTCACTTCTATTTTTCCACTCTAGAAACTTCAGTATATTCACTCACTTTGGAAAAAAAAAGATTCTGACTAAAAGATAACTTCCTCTTTCCTCTGGTCACTTTCCAAGAGCCAGAAAATACTTTAAAATTCTGTAGGAGCAAAAAAGAGATTTGGGGGAAAATAAGTTTAAAATAAGGAAAAATAAATCACTAACATGCTTCTGCACTTTTTTTTTCCCCATGCAAATATAAAACTCCAGAATATTTTTAAAAATCACAGTTTGAGAATAGAATTTTAAAATTTTGACTTCAAGCGGTGGTTTTGTAGTTATATTCTACAGTTCTGTAGAAAATAAAGTATTTTTGACTGCAAACCTATTCACTCATAAGTACACAGTTTTCATTAGAAATAGTCCTCAAAAGATATTTTAAGGGGAAGAAAAACAGCAAATATGTCTAAAAAATTCACATCATAATCAGTCTTGAATTCATATGAATTTGCTGAAGAGATGAATCTGCATTTTTAGTGTACAAAGCCAAAAAGCAATAGAAGATATTTTTAAGAGACCCCTTCCATGAAGAAACATGGAAAGACCTCCTTGGATAGCTATTCATTCAGGAGAAACAATGCATATACCAAGAGAGATATTTCAGGGGACTTAATTTATAAATCTTAATAAAACATTGGTGTAGATCCATCCCTGCTGACACCTTCTTGGTGTCAATCACATTCTGTTGAGTTTCAAATTTTATGCTCCATTGAAACCAGTTCCATCATGGATGTCGTCCAATTATAGCAAAATTTAAGAAACTGAATGAATGAATTATTTTAAGTTAATTGTTGGATATCTTAGAGGTCTTTTCCAGTCTTAATGATTCTATTATTTCCTTTTTGCTTGTTTATTTTAATTGAATAATAAGAATAAACTCGTCCTGCTGAGATAATGGATGGCTCTGGATTTGTCACAGTTCTTAGACTTATTCTTTATTTCTTTCCTAGAAATCGTAACTCTTTGATGACATGGGTCCAATTGCCTCAAAGCCACTACATAAACATCAGTTTTCCACCGATTTGATTTAACTTATATTACTTTTTCCCAGAGTTCTGCTCCTTATTCCAATTAAAACAAACCAAACAAACCAAAAACATCTTTTCATTCCTTTCCCTTGTCCAGATGCCTTGCAAAGCAAAGAGAAACGACAGCTTTGATCTGGGGAGAGCGTGGATTTTCTTTCTTCTTTTAACCAGGCAGAGGATATTCGTGCAAGAGAAGGATCAGGGTCAGGCCAGGCACAGCTTGTAAGTGGAGTTGTCTATCTCCAGGCCACACAACTCCGCTGCAAGTTTCCCTAATGCCTTGGCAGCACTCCCTGGCCCGACCTGGAGACACTGAGCTCAGACAAGGAAGCCAATTAGGTTATAACCTGGAGATGGTTCAAGCCCAGGTCCTGTCAGTGAGCTCTGGCTGCCTTATCTACTAAGCTGCCCTGAATCAGCGTGAGGTTTAAATAGGAACAGTTTGTTTCAGCGAAAAAAAAAAATCATAATTTCCATAAAAACCAGGAAAGGATAAAATACTGTGAGAAAAATGCAATTACAAAAGCTATTTTGTTTTAACTTATCATCACTGCTGTTCCTCTTGCCATAGATTCTCTAAGAATATGCTTCCAACTGCATCATTTCATTAGCGAACCTCCGGTTTTATTTAAAAGTCCATATATAAATAAGAACAGTATTCAGGGGAAAAGAAAAAAACATTCTCATGTATTTGCATGAATGAACCATGAAAGAATGCTGCCACATTTGCAATTTCTTCTATATTCCCCTATTTTCTTAATACTTTTTGGGGGGTGGTGGGGGGGTGAAGTGGAGATGGAATAAACAAAAATTAAGACATGAGCACGGAACCTCAACTTCCACAAACTGGCACAACTCCATCCAACTCAGTGGAGCTTCTCTGATTTATGTCAATCGAAGAACTGGGCTAAAGGTTTATAGGAATAATGGGAATGGGAGGATTTCAGCAGCACTTCGCTGACAGAGGAGAGAAGATACTGCTGGGAGCTGCACATGCAGCGCGTGGCCATGACTGCTTGCACACTAATTAAACCAGTTTTATATTTTGGTACTGGAAAGATGGTTAAAACCATCTGTTTCTTTTTAGTATATTCTACTAGCTAAAGAGAAAATGTGGACAAGATTAGATCTAGGTGATAAATAGTTGTTTGGGGTTTCTTTCTTCTGCATCTGAAGGTCAAGATCTAAATAGGATTTGCGTCAGTACTTAAGGACAGATGTAAAGGTTTATTGCAGTGAGACAGACAACATGATCTTAGGTAAATCTCCAATGTTTTGTTTCAACCAAAGCAGTGATTTAATTTATTTAGTGTTCTACTTAAGCTTCCCTCTTTCTGCATATTTTAACCCTTGCAGTGTGGAAGCATTTAATATAGTTTGAAACAAATGCTGAAAGAAATATTCCTGATTTTTTTACTGAAACTAATTGTGGAATATGACCCAGTCTGAGGCCTCTTACACATCAGGCAATCAACAGGCTGATGCCTCAGTAGAGCATTCCAGCAAATTACCTGGCACAGCCGTCGCAGGGTAGCTGTGCTGGAGCACATCCCTGGAGCTGAATTAGAGGTTGTAAATTGCCTCCACAAATCCCTTCCCTCATAGTCACTTATTGTCCCACATAAGTAGCTATCATTTTAATTGACAGAGTCTTGTGTGAGGGATGCAAAATCATGAAAAATACGAAGTGCATCATACAGAGAAAAAAACACAGCTCCATTGAAATTATACCTTGTCAAGAGGGAAAACATTCTGGTTGGCTGAACATGAATCAAAGTATTTGGAGGACCAGAATGCTGGAATTACCTGGTCTCAAAAAGTAGGAATAGAAATGGGCCTGGTTTGCTTATTTAGATTTATCTTCCTCATGACTTAATTTTACTTTTCTCTTGGTCACAAAGAAAGGATGAAACTTTGAAAGGGAAAAGCAGGGAAGAACTAAAATATAAATAATGATAACTTGTATTTGTGAAGTAGATAGTCCAGGAGACAGATAGTGGCACAAAAGCAGTTCCCTTGGGAAGACAGCTTGAACCCAGCCGGAGCTGGGAGCGATGGCCATCGCAGGCTGCTCAAGGGCCCAGGGGTGGTGGGTCTGTGGGCTGTGTCCCTCCCCATATCGGGGTTTCAGTGGTTCACAGGCTCCGCACTGGCCCCACAAACAGAGATGAATTTCACTCTCTGAACACATCTGTCATGTTAGGGCTCTGACACTTTGCATGATGGTGTTTAGCAGTTGTGGTACTGTGCACACGAGAGATGTTAGCACTGCCTTTTCTCTTCTAAAACAGATCCTTAATTAAAAAATAAGTACATGTGCATACCTGCAATCACAGTTCTGTCATCTTATGCTGCAAAGACACAAATGGAATATCTTGTTCTCATATCTTTCTTGTCTTTGTTTTCTGCTCCAATCTTTGTATTGCCCTTTGAAACAAGTGCATTAATAAAACAAAGATCAGGGCTGTTTTTGCCCACATTAAAAAATATTAAAATTAAACATACATGACCAAGAGGCTGAAAATGTGGCAAATCAAAACATGTTATCCCCCCTGAGTTCTGTTTGATTTTACATCTTGATATCCTTTACTGACAAGGGAGAATTATCTTATACCACAATGGAAGCCAAAGCTATTTGTCTCATAGAGACTAAGGGTAGAGGATTTTGTGACTTGGTTTTTTACTGAAAAGAGAGATTTAAAAATAAGTTTACATCCTTTATTGATTGATTTATTTATTTAATCCATTCACCTATAGCACAGAAGCTTCTGCTTTAGCACTTTACTGTTGCTGCTTGACTGAGCTATAGAGCTTACTTTTTTTATGCAACCCTGAAATCAGCTTCAACATTGAAGCAAAGGCCATGACACTAGAGATTTTAAAGTTGATGGAGTAAAAAATATTGGGTTTGTGTGTATCAGTGCAATAGGTGTTGAAAATATGAAAAAAGAAGTCCATTGATCAAAATAATAGATAGAAGCATTTTTTTAATCTGCACAAGTCCATACATGTTTGTATCTCCAATTCTACACATACACACAAAGACATGAAGAAGTGTGTCTCTAACTCCCAAAGTATTTGGCATTCTATATATATATTTCAGCTTTTAGCTTGATTCCATTGACAGTTCACTCAGAATATCATTTTCCCTTCCCTTGTGGAAAACTATACATGTTAAGGCTTTTTTTTTTTTCTAACAGAGCCCTCATGTTGTTTTCTTTCTTTTGCATGATATGTGTTTTGTTTTGCTCTTGAAGCAGAAAAGCACAAGTTCTCAAATAGATTTTTGTTGCCAAAAATCAAGTGTGTTTAAAGTACAGCCAACTTGATGAGGGTTTGCTTGAAGGGGAGAGGGAGGTTTCTCCTGCTACCCCAACAGACCTCGCATTGTGCATCAGCCAATGGAAAAGTCAGTCTGAGGGTGAGGACCAAAGAGTGCAAACCTGAAGGACCTTGACATCTATGATTTAACCATTAGGACAAGGTGCTTTGCTGTGGAGCAGCCTCAGGAGGAGGTCAGATTTCAAGGATAACACTTGCACCAACAGAATGGTGTAAAACAGATTTATTTTCTCACCACAGATATTTATTCAATATGCTGTGAGTGCCACCAGCATATTTTCTGCCCTTGCCTTCAGAGCACTTTTAAGAAGAACATGTATCACTGTAAGCAGTTCATGGATGAGTAGACTGAGGCACAGCAAAAGCTAATGATCTGACAGTTCAAAATTAATAACTAAACCAGCAAAACAAGTTGCAGGGGAACACAAGCAACTGGCTGCAGTGGCTTGTTTACTATTCTAAATACATTAACGTACCTCAGGCCTGACTCCTGTTCCTGAAGGCAAGGCTTTTTTGCTGCAAAGCCTCCCAATCTATCCAATTTTGCACTGAATGCTCTGGGAAATAAGAGTTAACTTTAATGAAATCCTGTTTGGGCTTTAAAATGTCATCTATATATATAGCCTGATTAATGGAAGGATGTTAGAAAGAAATATATTTTAATATTGAGAACGTAGTTACCAGTGCACTATCAGAGCACAACTGACATGGGACGCAGTCTAAACAAAAGTCAGCAGCTACTAATGAGGCTTGTTAGTGATGCTAATCTATGTAAATGTTATTAATTGAGAACATCTATCTTTTATCTCCAACATTTGGTAATCAGGCAATTAAAAAACAATGACATTCCCGGCGGTTGTTCTCCCAGTTAAAAAAAAGTGATCAAAGAGTCCTGAATAAGGAAAGGGAAAGTCCCTTATCAAGAGCTGGGCCTTGCCTTGGGCTACCAGGGCTCATTAAAGGCAGAAAAGCTCTGTTGATCACCAATTAACCTGATTTGTAGGAACTCTGATAAAGACCTCAAACAACATGAGTTTTCTTAACTATAATAAATGACACAGTTTATTGACAAAAATAAAAACGTTTGGTTTGAAAAAGAACATAAAGGAGCTATTCAAATTGGATAGCCCTACCACACACTAGGCCTGGAAGACGTGGGATGAGTTTAACTTCACCACATTGGTGGCATATTATCAATGCTAGATACAGTCAAACCTATTAACAGCCATATACACAACAACCAAATATATACATATTTGGTTGCTGTCACATAAATTTCTGTCATCTCTAGTCATAACAGACAGCAGATTGCATTAATTATGTATGTACTATGCTCATGAATGGAAATTCAGTGCTCTAGGGTGAACTCTGCATCTCGAAACACGAAAGTAAAAAAAAAATGGATATCTTCTTGAGGCTTAATTGGTGGACATTTTTTGATTTTTTTTTTTTTTTTTTTTTTTAATCTTAGCAGTTGCTTTAAATTATCCCTAGTGTAAATTTCCATATGGCTTTTTAACCCATTCTTTCCTTTCTGGAGAATTTAATTCTTCCTCTCAGGTATTGTTCGTAGTGTCACAAAGAGTAGGTATAACACCACAGTGTGACTGTCAACTATAATTGTAATTATTGCCAGCAGTTCATTAATTCACATGGTGATGGCCTGTCCCTGTTTGTCTCTCTGGAGAAAGGGAATAATAACTAAATGTAAAACTTGGGCCTTGAGTCAAGCGGAAAAGTAGCACGAATATGGTACCAAACTCAAGCATTCTTTGTATTTAAAGGTTAAATGGTTTTGGTTTAGCACCACAGCTATTCCACCAAACCTCTGTGTTGTGAAATTATCTGTTACAAATAAATTGTCTGCATAGTGAGGATCTTGCCAGCATTAGCATGTCTTATCAAATTATACCCTGGGCTTACATTGCTTTATATGCAACATTTTTAAGTGTGCTTTGGGTTTTCAATGATTAAATGCATTTGAGACTGTGAGATTAAAGCTGCCTTATTAGGTCTATGGAGTAGCTGATGTCCATGATCTTTATGGGCTGGATTTGACTTTGATAAGAATCAGATTGGGTCATAAAATGAAAAAATACCACTGTCACTTTTTCTGACATATCCATTTGACATATGCAGGACTGTATCTCAGGTTTATACATCAAAAATTCAGCCCACTTTTCTTCCTGATGATGGACACCTTCATCATTTCCACAAAAATATTTTCCACTACGAAATATCTCTTCGTCCTCACATCTGCCTTCTTCATTCTCTGTTTGTGTCTATTCAATGCAGAACAGAAGAAGTAAACAAAATATGGGGAGGTCCAACGCCTTTAAATGAGCAATTTTTAAGAAATCTTGACTCTCATACACAAATTGACGATATGTCGCGTTTAGCAGAGAATGTTTTTGGTGTCAGAGGATGTGTCTGAGAAGAAACAAAAAAGAGATGTAGCAGTCAGGGTAGCATGAAGTGTCAACAACCCCTTTGAAGCCCAGACCCCTTTTTATTAAGATGATAAAATGAAAGATCAGCTGCTTAAGGGTGGAGCATGTGAGTATTTTAATCTGAGATGACGTCTGTGGTTTTGCTTTTTTAACTAATACATTAGTGCCTCTCCCCCTCAAAAAAGGTATTAGTTAGTGATATCATGGGCGAGCTTTTATCTTACCATATAGATCTGAGCATGTTTTACAGCAAAGATAATTATCTCCAACCAGTGATTTTGGTTGGTCTTTGATTTAGCTGTTCAAGCAGATGCCACCATAGAGATTCTATTATGCACAAACAATTGTATTTCATCGGTAAGTGCCCCGCATGCCTACCTCATTATTAGAACCCAATTAATTTTGCTTTGTAATAAAATGGAAAGGCTTAGAGCTAACAGGAAGGCTAATCTAAAGAAATTCGGACCAACCGCAAAGAGTACCTGGAAGGAGCATAAAGAAAGAAGAGCGGTAATTACGTGACACATGCACACACACAAAAAAGAAAGAACATGAATTGAAGTTTCAGAAACAGGCCCAGGGAGCGCAGATCGCAATCTGGCTAGATTGTGAAAGTACTAAGATGTCTTAATTATATGATTGATGTAAGCTTCAAAAGGAAGCTCGATGTTCACAATGGCTACAAGGTTAGGAGTGTTATCTAATGTATAAAGAAAACTACCAGTGAAGGCAAACAGTGCACGCGAAACTTGAGACCTTTCTCTTTCAGAACCAATCAATAACGCCTTATTTTTAATCTATATTATGTTTAAGAAAATGTGATGACATCCTTGATTGGAGATCACACAAATAATTATGCTAATAATGACTGACTTTGTAGGATCTACAACGACTGGATCCATGAGAACTGTCGTTTGAATTCCTGTGACACTGCATGCAAGGGGACCTGGTTCAATTACCTGACAGAAGTACATAGACTTCTTGTTTGAGACAAACTGGGGAAAGCACTGCTTGGGGAACTGATTAACACATTCTAACACAGTTCTGATTACTTTAATCCAGTGACTTAGCTTACCAGCAAATTATCTATTTCCAAAATGGTGGAGTTAGCTGACAGTGGGAATCTCATCTTGCAGGGAATTCTGGTATTTAAAATATTCTTTTCCTCCAAATCAGAACAAAATCCCTTCAGGTTCCATTATTTTATGAAGCTTTTCCTTTTTTTTTACTTTTTTTTCAAGCTTCTGATTAGAATTTATTTTTGCATCACTTTTGTCATGACAATTGTTATCAATGGGAAATAAAGAAAATTTAGAAAGGAATTTTTTTTATAATTTGGGGTTACAAATTCAATGGAGGAATCAGTACAAGCCATTTTTTTTTTTTTTTTGTCAGCCAATCATTGTATTCAAGAAGGATATTTCTTCATTTGAAAACTGTAAGTGGAAGGTGGTTTCTGAGCTCACTAAAACTTTGCAGAAGGTCACCAAATGCTCTGCATGTCTCTGGCTATCAGTACCAGGCAATAAACTGCTTTTCTGCCTTTCTTTTGGTGTTGAGCTATTTGTTCCAGGGCATATGAGGAAATGTTGTCTTTCCATACAAAATGCCCTCACCTCTGTACACTCAACCAAGTTTATTCAAAGGAACTAATAATGTTTCCTGGTGAGTATCCAAAATGACAGATGAGATAGATGGACATGAAATAAGTCTTTATCCACAATGGACAGAAGAATGAAATTAAAACTATATAATCTTTATGGCAGAGCATATGTTTTTAATGCAAGAATCCACATAAACATCTTCTTCTGAGATGGGTTTGAGTAGTCCAAACTACCCACTCTTGTCAGGGCTTGTTATTGAAGGGTGACTCATTTGCTTGGAGACACCCAAATAAAATCATAACACAGTTGGCCCAATTCTATTTAAAAGTCCTTTTATGAGTCTTGATTGACCAGGCATGGTGGTAATGGAGTGAGAGTTAATGCTACAAGCATTACACAGAAGAGGCAAAAATAAAAGCTCTACTGTGCAGACAGGAGGGGTGAAGGGTCCATTGAAAATCAGAGAGATTAGCAACTCATCACATTATATGTGGGTTATCAGGAGACAGAGGTAATGAAAGTGAGACCTATATCCTTGATCAATAAGAGTTTGACTGCATTTTGAGTTCATTTTCCCCTGCTGAGAGCGAGACAGCAAGCTTACTATTGATCACAGTGTTAATCCATAACTAGTCTGGGCCCTAGCCTAGTGGAACAAGGAGGAAAAATAAGATAATAAGCAGGAACTCTTGATCTTTTATTATGGTGTGCTAGATAAAGAGAGTGCAAGGTTCAAGGTGAAATACTTTATAGTTAACCCCTTCTTTGCTGCTTAACTCCAAGAGCATGAATGAAAGTAAATTAGCCAGGTCTCATGTTTTGATACATATTGACCTTGAATCCTGTTGACAAACCCTTTGCTATGAAACCCACACGTGTGTACAGGTTACCACTCCACATCTCTTCAAAGCCCAGGGGATGGAGCACTCATGTGGCATCTGAGTGATATTGGGGTCATATCCTCAGCTGGTGAAAGCCTCTGTCATATCCCTGAAATAAGCAGGAGTGAGTTGCTGTAGCTGAGATGAGGAGATGCATCCCTAAACCTCACCTTAGCAGGGTTGTTTGAAAATTGAACTTTCTGGTCTTAAGACAGGCAATAGTTCCCTTTACTTGTGTGTTTATTCCAACCTCTGTTAGAAGCACATCTAGATATTCTCTGGTCATTGCTTTTGCCTGTGAGTTGTCTTTTTTTTCTCTGATGTTTTTAACTGACAACATGTGCAATTAAGGCAACTTGCATTTTCCCATGGCAGCACCTGACTGATGTCAGAGACAGCCACATTTTGAGGTGAGCAGTTGACGGGAAGTATGGCAATTACCTTTTAATAAATCCTGAGAAAAGGAGGAAAATTACTGTTGTTATTGCAAATATATTTTTTAACTATTAATATTCCATAAACCTCTGCTTCAGTAAAATTTTAAAATATCAGTATTCCCTTTAAGACTAAAATGAGCCCTAATGCTTAATTAAAGCTTCTATGAAGCATTCAAAAGACAGGTTTTGAGTTCCTTCCACTTAGATGTGAGGAGCACACCAAGAGCTTAGTCATGTTGGAAACATCTCCTCCGTCTCCTGGATAGGTGCAATAGAAATATTTGTATTTCTATAAGCATTCAGCCTTTCTGCCTCTTGTGTGATCCCATCAGAGATCACCAAGTAATGCCTCAGTACGGGCATTTCCAGCCTGAGTTAAGTGACCTGTATTCCAGCAGAGCAGTGCCATTCCCTGTGCTGTTGCAAATCTCTTTGGGATGTGGCTGAGAGAAGCCTTGTAAATGCAGTTTGTGAGGAATCATTTCATTCTCCTTAAACAATAAAATAAAATACTCAGAACTCCTCTCTAGTCCTTGACTTAAAAAGTCACAAGTTTGGTCTGCCCAGGTAAAATTGCTTAGCTTCTGTAGACTGCAATCAATGCACATCATCCCTGGTGAATGGGGAACACAAAGATGCCAGCAAGCACATGGCACTGAAAGAGAACTTTTACTCACCTCAATGTAAGTCTCACTTTAGTATTATAATTTGATCCCCTAACTCGGCCAAATTATAATTATGCTCTGCCTGCTAATGACATGTTGCTGCTTTGGCTGGGTAATGTACTTTTCAGCTCTCCCAGGCTACACCTAACTCATTCAGATAGCCCATACAGCTAATTTACAACCTCTCTGGAGCTACCTCACAGTTAGCTCCTCTTAGTAGTTGTTAAATTATCCCTATGTATCATTTACATGTTGCACGATTTGGTTGGGATAATTAATGCCTGCAAAGCACTCTGAGGTTTTGGGATGAAATGTACAGTAGAATTACAATGAATTATTCTGGTGATGATGATGATAAATAAATACTGCAGAAAAAAAACCCTGACAACAGCTTTCATATGCTACTAAAAACACAAACCTGTAGCTAGAATGTCTTTTCCAGCTGTGGATGCCCTGTAGTCTCAGATACTCAAACAAAGAGAAGATTAATCTTCAAGTGGTAGATAGTCACTTATTCTTTAGTGTTCAGCATGTTTTACACAAGGGTGTGTAATTCAACTATTCACTGTAACATAAATCAATTTATGGACAAAACAAGAGGGGGAAAAATCCCATTGTTCTTTAGCTTAATAACACACATAAAAAAAAAAATAAAGGGGAAAATGAATTATAGGAGTCCAAAGAAATTGCAAGGGTGTTTTTAGAAAATATCAAATAGTTAAAATATTGCTGTAGGCAGCACCCACAGGTTAAGCTGAGTGATCCTTCCTGCACAGAAGAAGAGAAGCAGAGGCTCCAGCAGATCAAAAGCAAGCATCTCTTTGCAGTTTTAGGGGCTGTGTTTACTGGACTTTTCTCCTTTATTTTATAGTATTTCAGTAGTTCAATGAATGTTATTAGTTTTACATTCTGAAAACACAGCTTTGACTGCAGTGGCTCAAGTAGTTGATGCCTTTAATTCAAGGTGTTGGTTTTCCCCGACAAGGAGGTTTTCCCAAACTCTCTCATCTCGTTTTTGTCGTTCACTTGAAAGCACTCATTAAGGTTGCAATGAAAGGAGGTTGTTAGAGGAGAGGAAATTGTAAAGTGGACTCTTGCACAGGAGCTGTTTTTATAAGGCCGTGATCTGGACTGGACACTGATGCCTCGAGTTTCTTACACAGCTCTTTATAGATGCACATGAACAAGGCATAGATTTGTGTGCTTTGAGCGGCATCCCCTAAATCTTTATGGATTGCATTTTCTGACTACAGCCACCATTTATGCACATGCCAATATTTAGTGCAATCCCTGCACAAATAAATATTATTGTCTTCAGTCAACCAAGGCAGCAACCTTAAAAATATCACTCATGACAGATGTGTGTACAGAGATTCAAACATGCAGATAAAGACGTCTGTGTTCATCTTGTATAACGCGTGCCAAGCCAAAAATGAAATGCAATGTAACACTTATAGTCAGATCAGAGCTTTGTGGTTTTACTCTCTTGAAGGTACTACAGTTCTCAGGCTGACATTTCTGCCCAAGCTGCCCCTGGGGAGGGCTGCAGAGCCCAGCTAAATATTTGCAAATGAGTCTACCCCTTGTGAAAGTCTAATATGGAAAGTTTTGCCTTCAAACTGTGGGGTAAATGTTCATTAAGGAAGGAAGACCACAGTCTGGAGCTGGAAGTCTGGTTTAGTCTTTGTTAGGAAGATATCATCATGTTTCTAGAAGTGACACTTCAGAGCCAGACTCTGGAGACAGGACAAGTTTGTGATTCTGCGTATTGAGTTATGCATTTTGTTCAGGCAGGAAGGACAGAAAGGAAGACATAGAAAATAAAATAAAAATAAAAACTATAAAAATAATATATATAAATAATATATAAAAATAATATAAAAATAATTAAAGTAAGACGGACTTTAATCAATTTATGGTCTAGTTTTCACATATAGAAAGTGTCCAGAATAAAGACCTAAAGAGAATCCCTCAAGTCTGCATCTGGTGCATTCTTACATTCCGTGCCCAGCTGTCAAGTAAGTTAGGATAGGTCATTGACTGACAAGACACTTTTTAAAATCAGAATTTACCCCCATGACATTTTTTTGGCCAATTTGTCAAGTTACAGCTGAATTTCCTTAGGCAAAGATGGGCCCTCAGTTCTGCTGTGTCTGAAATGCTCCAAAAGCACCAAGACGGATGTGGCAGAGGCTGCCAGGTAGGAGGGAAAAATGCAGCCTTAGAGGACAGCAACCAGATGCCAGCACAAATCACAGAATATTCAAAGAGCAGCAGCCTGCACAGACAGCAGCAATAAAAACAAAGTGGTGGAAGATGTCAATTATATTTTTATAGTTTGGAGCTCTTGGGTGACCTGTGCAAAATGTGTTGCTCATAATTATGTCCCCAGTCCATTTTTTAAAAGTCAAAGCCTGGAGTTGCTGGGATATCTGGCATAAAAATTAATTCTCCTGTACACACTATAAAAGTGGCAGTGGGATATTTTACTGCAACAGAGACTGTATTCACTCTGAGGAATACTGTCATGAGACGTTTCAAAGTGGATTTCAGCTCCAGATTGTCGAAACTAACAATAATTTCTGTAATTATTTTATATTAATTATAGGTCATCTACTAATATCTTTAATTAATTGATGCTGTAATGTGATTATGTAATTTATAGTTACTGTTGAAAAAGGTTAATTTGTCAAGAAAGACACAAGGTAAACAGAAATGTTATTAAAACCCTGTATAAACATTCAATTGAAAACTTGAACTAAACTGAAAGCAACAGCATAAAGAAATAAATGATTAAACATCTACATATGCACAGCCATCTATCCACTGGAATTTCATAGAATAGTTGGATTTTTTTATAGGGGTTTTTCTCTCTTTAGAAATGAAAAATCAGTATATCTTTTTCCAGTGGGACTTTCAATTTTTTTTTAATAATTTTCTTGTACCTTTGAAAAAATCATTCCTTTTCCCAACATTTTAACCAAAGGAATTCTTTTTAAATATGTTTAAGTTATTATTGTGATTTCATTCACATGGAAAACTGTTCTTACTTAGGAAAAATGTGAATGAAAAGATAAGGAGTTCCGTAATCAGATCAGTCACATTTTTGTAAAAAAAAAGTTTAATTTTAAAGTCTTTGAATTATAACCATTATTTCTCTCCATTATATAGATAATGAGTTTGCAATTTACCTTATTATCAGCCCTAAAAAATCACATTTACCATTTTCTTGGCTGAATTTCCAATGCCACAGGTCTTAGGAAATCAGAATTATTTTCAGTAATATTCAGAGATCATTCCCAGAGCTCCTTTCCATGCTCCAGGTGGGCTTTTAGCCCTGAAAGCTTTCAGATCCCCTTTTCCCAAGGTATCTTTGGGCCAGTGCCAGGTTTCTTATATTTCTACTTGCTGCTGAGTCTCTCAGACTATTTTATACATTAATAACTTAGTTCAGCAGGATATTTTTCTGAACTGGCTGGAATTGCTCTTATTTGTTTAAAACATGGCAGCTGCTGAAGTTCTTGGGAGTTCTTTGGGGGGCGTTGCCTCTTCCTACACGTTTGTGCAAAACCAGGAGTGGTTTGGGTTGGGATAGCGAAGGGAAAGAGGCAAACAACTGACAAGAATCAGGCAATTGAGAGCCACGATGTTAAACAGGTGTAGTGGGATCAGAAGCCATCCCTAGTGTTCATTACTGGCATATGCTAAAATACTATCAAATTATTTCTGCAACCTGATGTGAGAATGGGGTGTGGGGTGGAAATTTGCAGATGGTAACAAGGGCAAAAAATGCCGAATGAATTTTAAATCTGCACAGCATAACATTTTAGCATCAAAGTGAGCATTTAGTACCAAATACCATTAATTAACATTTCCATGGGCTTTTTATTAAATGCTTGCTCAGCAAGTCAAGTGTCTTTCAAGCTCCGAACAGCTGTGAATGTATAAAAATATATTGACACAGATATATTCATGCATGCAAATAAATGTATTTCTTTCATTTGTTGTGAATGATTGTTATTATATGATAGGGTTTTAACAAGTTAAAAACTAATTTGCATTATCAATCTGAGCAGCTGAAAGGGGGTTGTATGTGAATACCTGTCTACCTGCCTGTAATCACTCTGTAGCATCTGCTTCCAGCTAATCCCGTTTCCCACTTTTTAGTAACTCACTCCAAGGAAAGGGGAATGGGCCCTTACCCAGATTTCATTCCTGCATCTCTTTTAAGGCTACTCAGATTCTCATTTAATAGTGTCTTTCCATCCAGAAAAGTTGGTCAATGCCATAAAAAGGGCATAAATGAAGTTTAAAATAGAGTATTGCAGTGAACAGTGCTGCAGTAAGTGTAGTACTCACAGCTTAATCATCAGACCCAGTCAGTAGTCACTTGATAGCTTTTGTTTTTACCCTGTGATAGTAACTAAATTAATTTGTTTCCTAATAAAATATTTCAGGATGTTGAAAAAACACTGATAAGTAGACAGAATCCTTATTAGGATCATCAGCATTAACATAAAATCCTTTTGTGCTCATTAAAGAAAATACAGTCAATTTAATTAATGCACATTAATCCCCAGTTGACATTAAAATCAGCTAAAAAACAACACTGGTATAGATTATTAAAATGAAACCAAAACAAAAGTATGCGAGGTGGCCTCTATAGGAAGAAAATAATTCCTGAAGACCCAGGGTTCCTTTTCTTTTTTCTTTTTTTTTTTTAATGGAAAATTAGAATCTGATTGCCTGTCCATTACTATAAGGAAAGTTTGCAGCCACCGGTCATTTTCCTGTGGGACTCAGGGGCAGAGAAAGAAACATGCTGGAGACAAACATCTGTCCCACTCTGAGCTTATGTGGAAAAACCCTCTGTCATCCTTCCACTTGTCCTTGCTGGAAGTGCAGTGCTGGGTTTGGCAGACACTGAGCTGGGTTATTTTCAGGACAATTGCTAAGCCTGAGAAACTGCTGTTCACCTTCTTTATCCCATGTGTGTTCTTTGTATTTTTCTGCCCTGGCCATGATCCAGCAGTGTGTTAAGACGTGGTATGATCCCGAGTGGGTGTGAGCTCATCCCTGCCCAAACATTTTCTTTTAGGCACGAGGTGCCTCAGTCAAGTCTGTGAGATCCTTCACGTGGCATCAGTTCAGCAACTGCTTAAGAGCAGTATCATAAAAAATACCTGAGCGACTCAGGTGTGTCAGACTGATCTCCCAAAGTGCTGTAGGTGTTCAGGCACCTAAATCTCCTAAGCCTTACATGTGTGTTCAAGCATAGCCTGTGCTTGGATGTGTGAGTGCACATGAAATGCCCTGGCTGGGAACAATGCAGGTATTTGAGCCCCACCTGATTAGGAGCTGTTTGCTGGCACAGTGACAGTGCCAGCCGTGGACGGGAGTTCTTGTTTGCTCGGGGACCTCTAAACCCAGCACTGCACTGAGCTCCACGGGAAAGCTGTGCCAAGACCAGGCTGCTCTGGGTGAATTTTCAGTCTGTCCTCACGGATCTGTCCTAACACAGGGTGGGAATCAAGGGACCATTCAACATCCAGCCCCATTCCTTTATGAGCTGGAATGATATCAGAAACTGGGGAGTTTCAGGGCTGGGATTTGCAGCAGTGATGCTTCAGGTGCCTGAAAGCACAGGGAATTCCAGACTTACCAGCTTCACCCAAGAACTACATTTCCTCTTCTCTTTCCCTGGTGCTGGCTCAAACCACTGAGACATGGAGTCATGCTCCTGTTTGCATTCTCTCTGGCCCCATTTTTCTGCAGAATGCAACCATTTCAGGAGGAACTGATGAAAATATGACCCATTTCTCTTCATTTCCCAACAGAGATGGAGCAGGACTTTATGTCCTCTCAGACAGAGAAGGACCTTGAGCATAGACCACCATCTCTCTGGGGCTAGTCTAACCCCCGGAGGATGGATGGAAGGGCAGGGAAATCACACGTTCCAGGAGGGAAAAGACAGCAGCTCAGTCCTCCTTCTTTGACCAGCTCATTTTCTCTTTTAAAGACCCACTGGGTGAGCACAGCAACATCATTTGTGTAGGGCTCAGAGAAAAAGCAGAAAACACCAAGCTGTTCAGCCCTGCCAAGGGATAGAGAGCCCTAGACCTGTCCAAAGGCAAATTCTAGGCATTTTCCAGGTTTCAAGAAAAAAAGTTGCAGTGCCTACAAATTCTGGGTTTGTTTTGACCAGCAGCTGTACAGGCTTTGAGAAGCCACATTTTGGATATGGGTGTGTAAGTGCCTCTGTACACTAGACTAAGTTGCCTTTGAAAATTGGTTTTAGATGGCTCTGCAAATGTTATCTTACAACTTTTTTGTTGATCGGTGACTGAAAGAATTTTCTTGTAGAAAGTGGGTGTTGAGGAGAGATTGATCTTCAAAATGTAGCTAAGATTTCAACTGAAGATGGCAGAAAAGTTTCCTGAAAGAAGAAATGTAGTAATTTCTGGTTTAGAATTCTTGCATATATAGCAAAAGTTACTTCATTTTCATAGAAAGGAAGGACCAATAATATGTAACTGTGCTCCTGGACACCAGTATTTCTAAAATACCATTTGAGTCACTGCAGGTCTTATTTAAGGGAGTGAGTTTTGCCATTAATTGTTTGGTTACACTACACTTCATATTTCTTCATCAGTACCCGGTGGTTTTATTTTGCACAGATTTTTATATCCAGAGAGACAATTTTTTTTCCTTTTCCTCCAGAATTTTTGTCTCTATTAGAACCTTATTGCCCTCCCTTCCCTATTGATTACACTCACAGACTCTTATCTTCAGCTTATAACTTATTTTATTAACTACTTTAGAAAGTGAAGATAAAACATGAAGGAGGAGAAAGGGAATTGTGTGGTTATCCCATGAACAGGGAGGTTTTATTTTTAGAGCATACCTAGGTGCTAACAAAACAGAAGAATTCTTTTTCTTTTTAATGGCATGACATGTTCCAAACTATGATAAGGTTTTGGGCTAATTAAATAAGAAGTAAGGTCTGTTAATGTACAGTTTTTATGATAGATGTTAGCATGTCGAGTCTTTCCTTCTTTTTGCTTCATATTTTAAAGTTTCCTTTTATGTGTGTGAAAAATGAGTAAAAGTGTCAAGTCTTATCACACCTGACCTTGCTTTCTGGCTAGCCTCTTTCCCTTATCTATCGAACACATTACTCTCCCCATCATAACGTGGTAGTGCAAACATCGCAGCTGCCCAGCAAACATGACCAAAGCTACCTTTAAACTACCTCTAGACTCTTTAAACTCAACTAAAAGGCTGATTAGGTTCCACCTCTTTGGTCATTATCTCATTCCGATAGCCACGCAATGAAAAAGCAATCTAGTAAAAAGCTCTCTCCTAGGAAAACTAGTTAAAGTGTGTGCTTGCTTAGGACGGTGTACTTAAAGAAAACAATTTATTCGTTCGTCAAAACCAACTGTGTAAACTAGTTTAGCTGTTTGCCGAGGCTTGGAATGAACAAACGTTGTTGTTTTCCTCCCACAGCTCCTCGGGGAGGGGGAACGGCGGTTCGGGGCGGGTCGGGCCCCGGCGCTCCCGCGGCGCGGGGCAGGCAGGGCGCGGGTCCGGCGGGTCCTGCCCCGCTCTCTGCCAGAGGCAGCAGCCGTCGCCTGCCCCGCACCCTGCCAAAGGCGACAGCCCTACTCTGCCCCGCGGTCCACGAAGGGTGGAAGGGGTGTCTCAGCCCTTTCCTGGGCAGGGAGAATCGGCCCCTTCGCGGAAAAGGCGACGGGAACCCCCGGCCGCTCTCCATCTCCCTCTGGTTGATGCTCGCCCCGGGACTGCCGCGGAGGTGCATGACCCTCCCCGTGCTGTTTGATCCGTTCTGCTTCCCCACCTTCCCAGGAATTATCTTCCTTTTTTTTTTTTTTTTTTTCCTAAACAAATTTAGAAGGAAGAGATTAGACAGGGGAGGGAGAAGCTGGCTGCGAGCCTGCAGCCGGCGGTGGAAGGGAACCACAAGCCTTTCTCGGGCGGTGTTTGCTCGGGTTCCTTTAGCAAGCGCGGCACAATGGCAACTATTCAGGAATCAGTCAATATGACCTGGCACTAACAAGCCCTAAAAACATATATGCTTCATTCTCACCGAGACTAGGAATCATGTTTTTAAGTGGGATTTACTTTACTTTGTAAACAGAATGGGTAATGCGGAAAGTCTCCGCTTTGGAAGTAAAAGCGCTCCCCGTGTCCTCCTCCGAAAGAGACATTCGGGCCATAAAACTAGCTTTCCTGAAGAAGTCCCAGCACAGGTGGTCCTAAGTGACGGGATTTTCCCAGAGCAAAATTAAGCGGGGAAGGAAAAGTGCCCTGGGAAATCCATGCGGCCTCCCCCGCGGGAGTTTCCCAAGGGGTGAGCGGGACAAGATCACATCGGTACCGGGAAGGTGGACAGGGAGAAGGGCCTCGGCCACATAAGGGTTACGAGCCCGGAGAATGGAACTATTTGTCACCGGCACCCACCAGAGGAAAAAAAAAAAAAGAATTACTGATTAACGTGATCTGTCAATACGCCTCTGCCCCGCGGCACTGCGGGACTGGAGCCGATCCATTACCTGGCACCTCCTTTGCCATCTCCCTCACCTTGCCGAGCCCCTGCATCCCTCGCCTTGCCCTGAGTCATGGGTAAACACCGCCGGGTGCCAGGCTGCTCCCAGCCCGCACCCCGCGCGGGGGTTCAGCCTGGGTTTGGGGCCTCCAGCGGGACAGGGGTGCAGCCTTCAGAGAGTAAATGAGGGATCTCCCCACTTCTCCAAGAGGCACAGACAAGCCAGGGGGGAAAAGAAGTCCCTCACGGGCACAGAGAGACGGCTGGGGGGCAAAGACCTGCCCCGGAGCCTATCCCTGACCCGGCTGGAGGAAGGGGTTAAAAATAGAAATAATAATTCTTAAAAAACAAAACAAAACAAAACATCCCCAAAAAACTCCCAAACAAAACAGTTGCAAAACGTTGCAAAACGTGGCTGCACGCAGGAGAAAAATGAAAAAAAAGTAATACCTTAATTAAAGCTGCCCTAGATGCCCCGCAGCGGGGCCGAGAGGGGCAGCAGCCCGGNTTATCTCCTCTCTGGGGCCAAACAGCAGCTGGCAGCCAAAAGACTTTCTGAACTGTTTCATTTGAGGAAAGTGAGGAGAAAACTGACGTCTGACTCTCTCCGCATTTTAAATATGCTTGAATATAATTGACCGACTGCCGCTATGGAGCGTTTGACGTGCGTGATGGTGCTGCACCCGGGTGCTCCGAAAGTCCCGGGAAATGCTCATTTGCAGGAAGAACTTGTTAAAAATCAAGGGCTTGGATTAAATGTAGAGGCTAAAGGCATTTGCGTGTGCCACCGTTCGCATCACGATTCTGCAAGCGCTCCTCCACCTCTCCCCGTACATCAAATTTTTAGTTCAGAAAAGCCTGGTAGCTGTGTGGTACTGGCTCAGAGAAACCCCTCACTGCATTTCACGAAAAACTCCTCTGTGCTGTAGAACCTGCTGTGTTAAATTATGATCCAAAGGCTGTGGGGTGGGAACAATCAATCAGAATACCTGGGGTAGTGTGTAATGTGTGTGCTCTTGCCAGCGGGAGCAAGCGGCCCCTGAACACAGTCCCCCAGCAGGTTAAATAAATATGATACTATAGACAAACGGAGAGGATCACATGGCCGCATCAATCAGCTGTTGATAAAATACAATCTTCCTTTAATACACGCTGGGAAAGTTATTTAACACTTACAAAACCCGAATTCAGTGCTGTTTCTTTTAGTAAAAGGGGAGAAAAATATTCTTTGAAAGTACAACTCTTCTTAAAAGGCACGGAGAGGTGACAGTTGCATTTTCCTGGGGGATATAATAGAAAGCTTTTAATGAAGCCACAGACACTGTGCAAAGTACGTAAGCCACGATGCTGGAAAAATACAGAAGCTGTTAAAAGAACAAGTCAATGTAGAAGTGGCCGGAGTCGGTTCCTGGCTGCGCATTAGGGTTTATTTCCTTTTCATTCATGATTTCACAACCCGGGTGGCTAAAAGGCTCCCGAGAACTGTTTCTTCTTGGCATGCAATTAGGGACGAGTCCCTCCAAGGAGGAAGCGACCGGGGTTCTTCCCTCCCAGCTCGGCATCTCTCGCAGCTGCCGGACAGCTGGAGGGCTGGAGAAGCAGCAGAGACATGGGAGCTTAGATTTTTTTTTAAGAGAATTTGTTAGAGAAATACCAAAATATTAGAATTTTCGAATAGAAATCAGTTCTCCCGGGTATTTGTTGAAATAAAAGTTATTGCTAGGGGCTGATCACAGGTTTTTTGGTTGGATTTTTTTTTTTTTTTTAAATGTAGGAAGGAATGGGGTTCTCGGGGCGCAATGCGTTTTCCCCCTGTCAGGTGAGAAGTTTTGCCTACTGAGATAAAAAGAGCTGTCGCCTGAGTAGGCTTTGGGATTATCGCCCATTTGTTAACTTCCCTCTCTCCACTCACTTAAGGGTCCCTTTTGAATTCTCTTCGAGGTGCTTTGTCCCACTTCCCCACCTCTACCCGGCTTCCCGACAGGCCCCGATCCTGCGGGCTCTCCCTGCGGGCTGCAAAGCCCCCGGCACGTTTGCGGGGCTGGCGGCAGCAGTGCGGGGTTCAGCGCCCTCTCCGCCNTCCGGCCCCGCCGCTGCCCGGGCAGGGCCCAGCAGCCCCGCTGCGGGGAGCAGCCGCCGGGATCCAGACCTCCCCGCTCAAATTAATTCATCACAGAGCTTGTTAAACAATTTGCAGGGCGGGCATGATGTGGACTGGGGTAGGGGGGGTTGAGGGGTTTGGGNGGTGCTCCGAAAGTCCCGGGAAATGCTCATTTGCAGGAAGAACTTGTTAAAAATCAAGGGCTTGGATTAAATGTAGAGGCTAAAGGCATTTGCGTGTGCCACCGTTCGCATCACGATTCTGCAAGCGCTCCTCCACCTCTCCCCGTACATCAAATTTTTAGTTCAGAAAAGCCTGGTAGCTGTGTGGTACTGGCTCAGAGAAACCCCTCACTGCATTTCACGAAAAACTCCTCTGTGCTGTAGAACCTGCTGTGTTAAATTATGATCCAAAGGCTGTGGGGTGGGAACAATCAATCAGAATACCTGGGGTAGTGTGTAATGTGTGTGCTCTTGCCAGCGGGAGCAAGCGGCCCCTGAACACAGTCCCCCAGCAGGTTAAATAAATATGATACTATAGACAAACCGAGAGGATCACATGGCCGCATCAATCAGCTGTTGATAAAATACAATCTTCCTTTAATACACGCTGGGAAAGTTATTTAACACTTACAAAACCCGAATTCAGTGCTGTTTCTTTTAGTAAAAGGGGAGAAAAATATTCTTTGAAAGTACAACTCTTCTTAAAAGGCACGGAGAGGTGACAGTTGCATTTTCCTGGGGGATATAATAGAAAGCTTTTAATGAAGCCACAGACACTGTGCAAAGTACGTAAGCCACGATGCTGGAAAAATACAGAAGCTGTTAAAAGAACAAGTCAATGTAGAAGTGGCCGGAGTCGGTTCCTGGCTGCGCATTAGGGTTTATTTCCTTTTCATTCATGATTTCACAACCCGGGTGGCTAAAAGGCTCCCGAGAACTGTTTCTTCTTGGCATGCAATTAGGGACGAGTCCCTCCAAGGAGGAAGCGACCGGGGTTCTTCCCTCCCAGCTCGGCATCTCTCGCAGCTGCCGGACAGCTGGAGGGCTGGAGAAGCAGCAGAGACATGGGAGCTTAGATTTTTTTTTAAGAGAATTTGTTAGAGAAATACCAAAATATTAGAATTTTCGAATATAAATCAGTTCTCCCGGGTATTTGTTGAAATAAAAGTTATTGCTAGGGGCTGATCACAGGTTTTTTGGTTGGATTTTTTTTTTTTTTTTAAATGTAGGAAGGAATGGGGTTCTCGGGGCGCAATGCGTTTTCCCCCTGTCAGGTGAGAAGTTTTGCCTACTGAGATAAAAAGAGCTGTCGCCTGAGTAGGCTTTGGGATTATCGCCCATTTGTTAACTTCCCTCTCTCCACTCACTTAAGGGTCCCTTTTGAATTCTCTTCGAGGTGCTTTGTCCCACTTCCCCACCTCTACCCGGCTTCCCGACAGGCCCCGATCCTGCGGGCTCTCCCTGCGGGCTGCAAAGCCCCCGGCACGTTTGCGGGGCTGGCGGCAGCAGTGCGGGGTTCAGCGCCCTCTCCGCCCACCTGAAGCTCCTCAAGGCACGGGAAAAATCAGCACCGAGCCCCGGGGAGACGCGGTATAAATCACTGGGCAGCCCAAACCTCCGTGGGGAAAAGCGGGAGGAAATTCTGACAAGGTTTCCCCTAACAAATGGAGATTAATGCCCGCTGTAAAAAGGAAGCGGTTGGAAGTGATGTTTATACAAGAAAAATCCTGGAAACAGGGGAAAGACTGGAAAAACCCCAATAGCCCAGGAGGCTGCCGATCCGGGGCTGATGTCAGCCAAAAAATACGAGGTTGAGGAGCCAAAAAGGCGTTTGCCTCCCGGTGTTCTCCTTCGCCCCTGGAGAACCCCACACCCGCCGTGGGGCCGCCCTGTCGCGGGTGGGCGTCGCGGGGATGCCCCGAACCTTGCGGGTGCGGCCGGGGCACCTCGGAAGGGGAGGAAATCGCCACGAAATCACAGCTCGGGACAGGGCACCCACGGAGGGCTCGGTCAGGGGGCGAAGCTCTGCCCAGAGCCGGGGGTATGGCAGGATCCCCACAGCCAGCCCTGGAGGAGCTGCGGGCGTCTCCGCGCCTCGGATGTGTTTGGAAAGTTGCGCTAAAGAGCTCTTTACCTGCACCAGTCACCCTTAAGCGCTCTCCAGGGGCTTGTTGGGCAGATGTAATGGCAAGGCCAGGGGGTCTTGTTTGGCGAGACGTGGGGACATTTGTCATGGCTGACCTGTGAACTTCAGCTTCTAAGCCCAGGACTGTAAAGAGAGGCTCGGGCTAATGTAATAAAGCGAGAGAGACAAGAGGAAAGGCCTATCTTGCCCCAGGGCCACCACATGTTCACTCCGTTTTACTGTCAGTGCTACATGGAAGCTGTGGCTTCATTTCATATTCTATTAATATTTACAGCGGCGATTGAATTTCCCATTACAAAGTTCACCATACACGCGCTGCTAATATGAAATATTAATAGTATTGTGCACATTATAAAAATTCTTATTATTAAATATATATATATATACTGGGCAATTTGCACGGGTAACTTCATTTACTGTGTGCACCTGGCACAGAGGGGACCTGCAGCCCTGGCCCCGCGGGAGTGCGGGGGGACGCGCGGGGCATCGCGGGGCGGAGTGGGGCTGCACGGGGAGCGGCCCCGGAGCCCTTGTGGCACTGCAGGAAGCAGCGTGGCCCTCTCCGTGCCATCTCCACCCACGAGGCTGAGTCATTTACTTGTGAAGGGTTACGTTTTCCATCTGGTCTGGGGCATCCTGAGGGCAGGAGATGTCCAAAGCAGCGAGGGATGGGGCCGAGGAGAATCAGGCGGGTCCGATGGTGACAGAGGGGTTTTAAGTTTTTTGACTGCTTCTCCCAGCTCGACTTTCTGAGACGGTTTAAAGTCCAAGCAAACCCTGAGTGTCTCAAAGACGAGTAATCAGGCATCACCTTACTTTGCAGACCGCAGCTGAGTCACTTTTCAGTCGCTGCTCAGGGCGGACAGAGAAATCCTATCTCCTGTGAAAGGAAAATTGGCCGCCGGAGTCCCAAAAGTGCCCCGAGGATCAACTGAAATGAAAGTAAACCGATAATTTCCAGATCGCGTGGAAAAGAGAGAGGTATCGAATTTAACAACCGCAAGCTCAGCCCGGCAGGATGAGCCTGTCCTGGAGCACTTTATCTCCCTCCCTTTCCAGGGAGATGCCCAGGTCATTCTGCTGGTTTTTATTATTGTTATTTATCATTCTGAACACAATCAGCCCTTCCTTTCGCTGCATTACAAACCTTAACGTTCGTGGCAAAATATAAATTTGTCATTTGTGTGTGAGAAAAGCGCAGGGAGAGAAAAGTCTGGGGACTTTGGGGATCCCCGCGTGCAGCATCCACAGGTGTTTAATGTATTAGGAAGAAAGTTGGGCTTTAGATTTTTTTTTTTTTTTTTCTCCGAGATAACTCTTCAATTACTCTGATGCCCGTCTGGAACTCAGATTCCATTAGGAAAAAAAACCAAAAAAAACCAAAAAAAACCAGCCTTGTTTTCCGTCAGGAGGGGAGCTGTATTGATTTACCCAGGTATTTACTCTCTGCTGATTGCAGTGAGAAAAAACTGCTCTGGAGTCGCTCTCCTCACCTTGAATCCTTGGTGAAGGTTGTGTTTGAACTGGGAGTGTTCCCACCTCCCTGCTCCCCCAGATTTACCGCTTTCCCATAGCTCTGGGCCCTGGCCAAGGGGTACCTAGGAGCTCTCTCTGTCTTATTTTGACCATGGGAAGGAATCAGATCCAGAAGGAAGTCCCTGGCCGACTACAGGTGCTGCAGATGTAGGTATAGAGATTTGTTAGCCAGCAGATCGTGGTGGCTCCTCTGTTTTCCCAAAGCTTCTCCCACGCACGAGGAATAGATGCTATTTATGACTCCTAATAGATCTGGATTAAGGTAATTTAGGAATCCTTAGGTTAGTGTCTCAGCTCGGGAAGATGACAGGCGCTGGGAGGTATGGATGGGTGACATTTCCACCATGAGATCCGTCCTTCCCCCTCCCTGCTGCCCCCCTTCGCATCCCCCCCTTCCAGCCCTAAATGTGTCATGCTTTGTCACATCCTCTGCGTGTGTGTTTTTAGAGAACATTTGAATAAAAGGCTCGATGCCAGGTATTGGTGACACAGTGGGTGGAATTTGCAGCCTTTCCACAAAGAGTTGGAAGCCTCCATTTGCATAAGGTCAGGGTACAGCTTCTCACAGAACTTTAGCAGCATCTCTGTCTCTTAGCAACACTCTTGCACTCTTGGTCCCTGCATTAAATTGACTGGTCCTTTCCTTTTCTTCCTTTCATAGGGAGGCTTACAATAAAATGTCACCCTTCCAACCTGTGCCTGTCACCCAGTAGGTCATCTGTTTCTCTTACACCTCCTCCCCCCCACCACCACTTCATCTCCAATTAGGGGATGAGATTATTCATTTGGTGGATTCCCAAAACTGCTTCATTTTTTATTTTGTTAATTAATATTAATAACATTTCTCCCTTTGTATTAATAAAAAGGAGCCCTCATAAACAGTGAGGAGATAAGGAGCAAATTGCAGGCACCTGCAAAACAATGGGATTGGAGTGGGGTAATAAGGCGAGTGGAGATAGAGAGAGCAAGGTTTAGGTCATCCTCTCCACCCATTTAGTTGATGCAGGGTTGAACTCAGCATGGAAGCCTTCAATGTGCTCAGAATATTAGAGTCACCCCTCTTGGCTCCGGCATGGGAATTGGTGACAGAATACAGATGCTGATAGGTGGTGTTAATGGAGGGTCAGGCTTGGACAATAGTATCCATCACTTGCCTCATGGCTCTGCTGTCAGATGGAGTCATTTCTGACTGCTCTATCACCAAGATTTGGGAGAGATTCAATTATTACCTTAGGCTTGGCAGCGGTAGATACAAATCTATGCCCAAAGGACGGGAAAAATCACCCCCGTCTTTTTCTCTCCCAAAGTGTTTTCCCCATCCTAAATAAAATAAATATTTTTTTTTAAAGGAGGTGGGGGAGAAAAAGAAAAGGAAAATCAATGTTCGTGCCATTCAATCTGTCCCTCTGCTACGGATTCCTGGGAAAAAATCAACCAACACTTTGCTTGGCCTGAGAGTTCCCCCCTCCTGGGAAAAAATCAACCAACACTTTGCTTGGCCTGAGAGTTCCCCCCCAGCTCCATCACACTGTCAAACTTTTGTAGGGAAGGTTATGGCAGAACCTCTAAACTTTGGAGTCTGTACCGAGAGTTTGTGCTTTTTCCCCCGAGATTCCGGGCTCTGCATCCCTGGCAGGGAAGTAAATCCCGTCTCTGGGTGCCGGGGGATGAGCAGGACACACTGCAGAGCCCCTCTTCACCCAGGGCGGGTGGGAAGATTATTTATCAAGAGCCCTCGTTAACTTTAAGAACGGGGCTAAAGGACAAACTTTAAGCACGATAAAGCTCTCCATTTCCCCCTTTCTACTTTTTAAAGGTATTTAAGTGGTGATAGCCGTTTTAAATTCAGTCCGGATTTTATTCCCTGGCTCCCTGTGGCGACCTGATCCACTTCTAAGGAGGAATGGCTTGTTTTCTCTAACACGTTATCCACCTCTTGAGTGGTGCAAATGCTAAGGTGAAACCTGGTGCTTTTCAGTGGTATTTCTTCAAAACTCTTATTCAGACTGCCCCCTCCCTCCTCGCTGCTCCTCCCGAAGCTTTCAGACACTGTAATTCCTGCAAGATAAATTCTCAGGTAATGGGTTCTGAGAAAAAGCAAGAGAGGTTAGGAGTCAACTGCCTCCTCTTTAATAATTCACATGTCATATTTCTTCCACTTTGTCAAGCTGGCTAAAGAAGATGGGCAGGGCTGAGACAGGCAGACACTTGAGTTTATTATCCGAGGGCTGGGGGGACCCAGGGAAGGGCGATGCCCTCTTTGCCTCTGGCAGAGGGGATATTCCTGCTGCCTGGCTCCAGGGTTGTGTCTGCTCGCCCATCTCTCAGAGACTGAGCAAAAGAACTCCTGGTTTCCAGCAGCTGCACTCCTGCCTGGCTTTCCTCTTCCTAGGATCCCCCATTCACCTCTCCTATTTACCTTTAAATCTGCTACTCATCCTTTCGATTCTTTTACTGCTATAAAAACTAAAAACAAAATGTAAAACAGGTAAACTGCAAATAAACCTCAGCGACAACCCGTACTTTATTTTATTTAATTTTTATTTTAGTCACCGTGCTGTGATTTGTCTCTCTGAGTGTTAATAAACTTTTGCGTGGGGGATTTCTCCACTCAGGTTTGTAAAAGTTTCAGGACTCGCTGTCTGAAATTCAAACAGTTTTGGATAACCAAAGGAAAGCTGAGATTTAGCAGTGAGGTGAGGAACTTGGGTTTGGGCTCTCTTCCCCCAAGGCAGCGGTGCAACAAAACACCAGCAACTCCAAATGTAGGCAAAAACTTGTCACTGAAGGGGAAGAAACAAATAGCTGACTCTTAGGAAGTTGGTTACCCTTCCTTAAATTATAAAGGTCTCCGAAAATAGTTCAGAAATTATATGTTATAAGCCCAGGAATCCCCACTAATTTGTCTTTTCAGACGGCTTTTAGAAAAACTTCCAAGATTTTCTAAATTTGCACTTTCCTGCCTCATCCTTGACACATCCTTCCACCACATTCCCCAGCCCTATCTTTGAGTGTGAGTGCAGATAATGCCATGTACCTGTGAAGGTGTCAGCTGCATTTTGAAATAAAGTAGAAGAAAAGGAGAAGAAAAGCAGTTCCCTGATCCACGCTGTCTGCTCTGGAAAGTGCAGATACAGGTGAAAACACGAGTGACAGCAGAGCAGAAAATGTCTTTATTCTTCTGGGAGCTGCCTCTTTTCTCCTCTTACTATATTATTATTATTTCCCTCATGCTATCTTTTAAAGTAAAAACACTTCTTTTTTCAACAGTCTTTCACTGAAGCAGCAACACATTTTAACTGATCTTTTACAGTTTGGTCTCTTGTGTGTGGCCATAAGTCATATCCAGAAACAGTAAATCTGTCTTATCTGTCAGATTTTGGTAACTTTATACATGAAAGGGAAGAGCAAGCAACTTTGGAGGATTTAGCAAAAGGATTTATCAGTATGAGTAAGAATAACAGCAAACCCTGAGGCCCAGGGGAAGTTTGCCCTTGTGATACTGGCCAGGGTTTGTTACATTTTTGGTTAGAGGCTCACGACTTTCACCCTTTCTGCAAGCATCATTTTCAGAAATGGGCAGCTCTGCTTTGCGGTGAAGATTGCTCTGGGATTTCGTTGGGGTTTGTTTTTCCTTCCGAGAAAACCCCTTGTGTTATTTGGGCTTCAACACTTCAAAAACAAATATAAATCCGAAACAAGACCCATGAACCAAAGAGAAATAACAAGCTGACAGTCGCCCGGCCGGCTGGAGAGGGCTGGAGGAGCATCCTTTGGGAAGGGGTGCAGAGGTGCTACGTGCTGTGATTCCTGCCTTCAGCCCTCCCGGTGAAACCCTGCGTGCCTCATAGCTTGCACAGGGGTGACAGGCTGGCACAGAGGTCACCCTTGGGCTCTTAAAGCACTCGAGTGTCCCCAAACTGTCTGCGATTGTCGCGTTTCTCCCTGCCCCGAGGAGTGTGAGGGGCTCCCCGTGCAGTGCTCACCTGCCATAAGGCACAACATTATCCCGGCTGAAACTCTTAAATTTACAGTCTGACACTTCAAAACTTTTTTTAAAAAAATTATTATTATTTCTTTTCCAGACACCAGCACTTTTTTTTTTTTTAAATTTTTTCCCAGCTCCCGAGATGGGAGTTGATTTTCCCGGTGCCAAACCGCTCCCAGAGACACCCGGCAGGCGCCGAGCAGGGCTCGAAGGGAGAGACAGAGCCATCCTCCATTGGCAACCAGCGATGAAACGCACTTGAAAAGCTGCCAGGGAGAATTAGGATGGTAGCCCTATCCTGCAAAATCAGATGGTTTGCAGTGTCCCTGAGCAGCTGTTAAGCTTGTTGAGGTTTTTTTATTAGTATTAGTATTATTATTTTCCGGCATATTTTTTCTAACACCTGCGAAGTTTGTCTATGAGGATGCCACTAAAGACAGAAGTACTGAGTGCTTGACAGACTCCATAAAGTCCTTGGCATCCTTCTAGATACGTGACAGGTCCAAGGAGCGGAACGCGAGAGCCGGGGGGTGAGTGCGGCCCGGCAGAGCGCTGCTCCCTGCCCGCTCCGCCTGGCACGACGGGGCAATACCACGCCCCCGCAGCCCGGCAGAGACACCCTCCTGGCCCCAAAGCAGGAGAGAGACGGAGGATTTGGGTGGGGAAGCCACCTGCAGCCCGTCCCTCCCGCCTCAGCCGCACACGGCATGTCCTGCGCGGCGCAAAGGGGACAAAAGCTCTCTAGAGACGCAGAAAGCACCGATTTAGTGGTGGGGAGGAAAGAAGATTTGGTGCTCTCTGCTCCTTGTTCCCTGATGAGGAGCTGGTGCTGGTAGCGGGGCTCTGCCGGGCAGCCCCCGCCCCGCTCCGTGTGGTCCCTGCCCGGCAGAAGATGCGCTGCTCTTCCTCCGGCAGCAGCAGCATCCCTGCTCACACCTCCGGCATCATTGCCCTGCTCACACCTCCCGTCTGAGCTCATCTTCTGCCTGCCTGCCAAACATCTGCAGCATCCCCCCTCCTGCCCCTTGATTCCACTTGCTGTTTCTTCTTATTGAGTTCTCCGAGTCTCTCTGCAACTTGTCATAACCTGTAATAAAATGCCCTTTTCGTCGGGAGTTATAGTCCAGAGGGCATCAGATCCATTTCCAGCTGACAGGGGAGAAGCCAGGCAGGACAGCGGTGGGAGGATTACTTCTGTGTGCCTCCAGGGCTTTAACTATTTCACAACGAGACACCCCGAGGGCAGCCGGTCCCCACCCAGTCCCCCGGGGTAGAGCATTGCAGTCTGGCGTGGTCACCCATCACCACAATGGGACCACGGCTGGGGGTCCTGGGCAGTCCCTGCCCTGGGGGAGCCAGCAGGTCCCTGCCAGGGAGGGCACTAAACAGCAGAACATCCTCATGGCCCAGCCCAGCCATGTGAATTATTTATTCTTATTCTCATTGTCATTCTCATTCTTAATAATTCTTACTCTTATTTTTATTCTTTATTTTTATTGCTAATATGTCTAGAGTACACTGGGAGAAACATGACCACCATATGATACAGATATATATACTATTATATATTATATGGAAGGCAGTGTCAGACACCTGCAATGAATATTTGCTCCTTTTGTCCCCGTTCCTGTGCACTGAGAAAAATGCACAACCATACTATGAACACCTATAAGTGCTGTGTATGTATTTATGCTTATATACATATGTACATTTATAAACAAATGAGGTACATGTGTGTTTGCACACAGAGGAGGTCTGTGTGCACGGAGACATAAGCACACGTTCTCCTTGTGTTATACTGTGCAAAAAAAAAATGTTCATCCTGCCCAGTCTGCTCCCTCCTCTGCTTACAGAGTTGTGTGTAGGACCAGAAAAGAATGTCAGAATATAAGGTGTGAGAGGCCAACAAGCCCCTAAGTGGTTACACACAATTTATTTTCATTTAAAGCCCAAGCAAACAAATAACAAAGAGGAGGTTGGTTAAAAAATACTCCCATCAAGGTGCTCTGTAACCCCAGCACTGCCCAGCGTGTCCTGGCAAGGGGTCAGGCTGCAGGGCTGCTGCTCGGGCTGAGCCTCTGATCAAGTATTTATGGCCACTGCATCTTTGCATAACATTTACTTTGCTTTCTTTAATGGTTTTCTCCACTCCTTTCCCCGCTCTTCGCTGCAAACAGCCTCAGTCAGCCCCAGAGATGATATCAAGAAAGGTTTTTCTTTTTTTTTATGGTCCAGCCAAAGCGAGGTCATTCTAATAATACCCAAGGTCACTGGTGGGAGCCACCGAGTCTCCCAGTCATTTTTCATTTGCTTGCAACAGTTAATGACAGTCACAGGGATGGAGCTGGGAGCTGATGGCCGTGTGATGTCACCAGCACATGCTAGGGGATTATAAGGGCAGGTACAGGGCAGGGTTGTGGATTAAAAATGATGGAAAAAAAAAAAATCACTATTAACTGCTTCACTCCAGAAGCTTGGTGGAAAAAAAAGAAATGTACAGACAAAGGAGGAGGATTTCTTCCTCCCACCCCCCTCCAAATCAGTCCTCTAAAATGCCAGCTCAACTGCTCCATTTTTTCCTGATTTAGTGACTCAGCTGGAAAAGATCTGTGGAGTGTGTGAGAGGAGACACTGCTTGCTGTACCAGCTGTTGGGCAAGAGGTTGCAAAAGCAACCTTGCAATTACCTGGGGGCGTTCCTCTCCCTCCCACCCAAATCAGAGGCTTCATCCCTTTCCTCCTTCTGCCAAGGGCAAAGCCTGTAGTGGCACCAGAAGTTAGACCTAGACAAGTTTTTTGGACCTGGGGAGTTTTTTTGGTTGCTTTAACTCGTGTTTTCTATTCTAGATGTCCACTCGGGGAAAAAAGAACAAAAGGGAAGCAGATCTCCTGGTTAGATCCCCCCTGGTTGTGCTGCAGTGCTCTGTGGCTGGAGGAGCCCCAAGGAGGCAGGTATTGATTTCACCATGTGCACCAACTGTGAGGTTCATGCTGCAAAGTGCCCCTCACACAGCCGTGGTCACCCTCAGAGCTGCCCCTCGCCTCCAGGGAGTCACCCCAGGGGTCCCAGTCCTCACGTGCGGCCCATGGCTTAAACCCATGGGCTGAAACATTACACTCTGGAAAGCCAGGAGTGTGCACCAGCCTGCAGGGACCAGGGGAAGAAGCTACACAAATCAGCTAGCTACCAAGTTTACTGATAATTTAATAATCATATTCTGCTCCAAAAGGTGCAGAAGTAAGAATTTTTTAGCCTGTAGGATAACTAATAGTTTGGAAAAAGCGCTCTTTCTCACTGAGTAACAAACCAAATGAAAGATAAATTACATATTAATCTTCACTCAGCCTCTCATCACTGAACTACTTTGTCTTAGTTATCTCATCTTTTTGTATTTATTTATGAAACATGACCTTCACATAGTCTCTGTTTCCACATTTTTATTCTTTTCTGACATATTAACTGTATAGTGACCATCAGTTTCATGCTTTATTATTGTCAACACATATTTTTTAAAAAAAGAATTCCAAGGAGGAAGTTTTATATCAGTTGAAATCTTTATCCAGTGGTTTTTGGTTTTTTTTATTAATTCAAAGTACGAGAGCAAAACACGGCAAACCAGAACAAAACAATTACGACAGAAGAGACTGGTTTATATGAACACCTAATTTCTAAACCTGTTTCACAGCTGCCAACCTTTTATGAAACTCTCACTACTAAGGTCAGTTGACTTTGGATCGACTCCTATTTAAAGCAGGATGGATCAATGGAGTGAAGAGATGAGTTCAAGCTGATGTAGCTGTCCAAAACACACTGAGACGCATAAACCCCACACTTCCTGTTTTCTGTGTTTGCTATCTTCTCTTAGTGCTTATTCCTGCAAGTAACTTTTCCTTCAAATCCTCTGTCTCATTTGGATGAGAAGGGAGAAACAGATGCAGCTGGAGGCTGAATTTTTTGAGCCAAATTGTGCTGCTCTGAACAGTCGTGGCTGCAGTGAACCCGTCTGAAGGATGCTGAGCTGTGGCAGTACGATATCAGCTCTGAGATGTGTGGTTAAGGATCTTCAGGTGTTATCTGGTGGATTCTGTCAGAATCAAAGGCTGATGCATTTATTTCTTTTCCCTGGGAGGACACAAACCCATGTGCTGCTCCTCAGCTGAGAAGAATGTGGCACATTCTTCCTTTCTGCCTGTTTTCCACAGAAATGCCTCACGTCCCATTTACAATCGGGCCTGACTTGATTTATCGTGGTTAATAGGATTAGAGCATCAGCCTTTCTGGATGATATTGAAATGCAGGGGAAGAGTGGTACCGAGTTGCTGGTGTCTTTCTTCTCCTCCTGTGATGGGCAGAAGGACACACCTCCAAGCAGAGGGGATTTGTCCGGTGGGAGCAGGCAGATTATCTGTATCTAGTGAAACAAGGCGTGCATGGCAACCTTTGCCAAGGCTCAGAGCCAGAACCTACTCACTATAAAATAATTGTGTCACTACCTAACCAAGGCACTCTTCATGTTTCATTTATCTTTTGACTGTAATTGAATGGTTGAAAAGCAAAAAATGTAGACAAATTCCAGCTGTATTGAGATCTGTTTCTTTCTCTGCTACCATGGCCCATCATTAGATAGTTTCACTCTCTGTACAGAAGGTCAGAGAGTATAAATATAAATTGCATTTTGCATTACTTCTAGATGAGTGAAGCTGTCAAAGCAATAATATAAGCTTTCAGTCCCACATTCTACCACTTCTTTCCCATTTTTTGGCCAGGAGGTCATGTGCAAATTGAACGTGACAGCCCAGACGACATGTCCAACAGACTTATATTGTTAGACAGTTCTGCCATGGCACTCACCACAAATTAAACCCACGTCGGACTTGGAGCTCTTCAGGAGCTGCTAACAGTAGCTCAGGCTTCTTGCAAAAATGCTTATGTCCATGTCAAGCCTATACAAGAATAACAGCAACTCTTTTGGAGGATCTTGTCGAAAAATGGAGAACACAGGGGGAAAATATCTGACAGGTAAACCTGAAAGAGCTGATCACAGTAATGCAGACTTTCAGTTGTTTGAAAGGTGGGTACATTTATAGTGTGTGCATGTGTGTACTCTTCATTTCTGTCAAAACTCTCTCCTCCAATCTATTATTAATTGGTAATATTTGGTATTTAGTGGATATTTTTGCTATCAGCATTCAAGAGAGGGGGAGCAAACTCCAAATTTTCCACCTCTTTTTATGCAAGCAAAGTTAACTTTGTGTCTGTTGATAAAACACTGTGTACAGCAGTTGTTGATGATTTGGAAATAAATGTATATTTATCATATTGAGAACCACACGGACAGCTTCCACTAGCACCTATTTGGGTGATGTAGTCTAAATTAATATGTGAAAATAGATACAACTGATTGTTGTATTTTATATTAACTCAGAGCAGTTTTCTACACAGAACCAGAAGGATGAGATTGAGGTTGTTTTCTTCAGCTGGAGTCAAATCAGGTGTCAATGTAGCTTTAGAAACTTCTTTGTGCTGTGTACAATGTTGAAGAAAAGATAATGCTGAATGACAGTGAAACAAGATCGCTCTGGGGACAGAAAACCAGATTTCCAGTCCTTTACCTTTAGGTGTCTAAAAATGCAGCACAGGTTGTGAAGGACTGAAAATCCTCAGCATCTGGCAGTGTCTGCTGGCCCATGCTAAAGAGCTGGTGGTCTTGGTCCAAATCTTGGCAGAGATGAGTTCATGTTATAAATGACCTTATCTGGCAAATCTTTGCAGTAGTCTGAGCAGAGGGGCCAAGAACTCACTTGGCACAGAACCTCCTGCTTTCCCTCATGGCAGAAATGTTCTCCCTAGATGAGGGCTGAGTATGGATCAAGAAAAGTCCCTGCCACTCCTGCCCTACCAGCTTCCCATGAAAGAACAAAGAACTTCATTTTCAAGGACTACCAGGTTTTCTCTTTCTTTCTTTTTTTTTTTTTGGTTTTTTTTTTGGTTTTTGTTTTTTTTTTTTTAAAGGACCAAACTTAGAGTGAAGAGTTGGAGCCCCATCTGGTACAAATCGGTAGGGGCTTTGCAGGCTTCAGTAGAGCTACACTGATTTACACCAGATGATGCTATTAGAGGACTGAACTATCCAACAATAATTATAAAAAATGTCTTTGATTATGCATGTGCAACAACTATTTATGTTTACATTGCAGAGATTTGCATGTAGCACAGTGGGGAGTATTTTATCTCTTGAAAACATTGCACCAGCATAAATAATCCACTGACACTCAAATGAGCAAAGAAATACCCGCGTTTTACCACAAGATGGACCATAAAGAATGTTCTTCACGCATCTTTTTCAAGATTTGTCAATAATCCTCAACTGCAAAGTTCATTCTAAAGAAAGAAAGATGGAAAAAAAAGAAAAAGGTAAAATTTATGTTCTGTTCCAGGTAGTTACACTACAGATTGCTCTGAACTGTGAGTCTAGGTGCAACCAGGTGACCCTGCACTTGGTAAAGAGGATGGGGAACCAGGTGAAAATAGGACATCAAAAATGCCCTACAAAAGACAGTACCATACCTCTTTTGGCAACTTTCAAAGAAGATTTTCAAGGAATGTGGACCAGATAAAACCCAGAGCAAACTGGACACAAACCTATCAAAGGCAGAGATGGAGATAATCATGAAAACTGAGAGACTCTGCTGAAGTACCAGCCTGGAACAGCACAACAGAAATTACCACTGGGGAAATTACACTGGCATTGAAGCATTCAAAATAGAAAATGCTTAAAATATGCAGTAATATGTTGTATCTTTGACTCACAAGAGGAAACGGAGATGAAAGCACAGATAATATTCCTTTGATGTTTGAACTACATACTCAGGTCTCCTGCCTTGACTTCTGGGTTGTTTTTTTTTTTTTATTTCCTAATTGTGCTTTGGTAGTGCTACGAAGGCATTAAATTTCTCAAATTAAGGCATGTTGCCCTACTCCAGATATAGCTTTCCTCTTGAGAGCAAGGGAGAAGAGTGTTGCTGGCATTTTAAGTTCAAATGCCCAGCAGAGAATTGGAAGATACACAGACATCATTTTCATGGCCTGGCTCCCCCTTTTCACCTTCACATCTTCCTGAAAAACACGATTCTCCCTTTATACCCAGCAGAAGATCTTTGTCCTACATGGGAGACTGCACAGCACTGAACTCACCTGGGTGGTTTGGCAAAGGCTCCACTCTGTTGTCCTAAAAACAAATTGCCTCAGTTTCCTTGTCAAAGGAGTGAGACTGAGATAATGATGATCTGCCTCTTGGGAGCACTGTGAACAGAAATTTGTGGTTTTATTAGCTCTTCCAAGATGAAGTATGTCACATAAATGGTCAGAGTTATTAAACTGAGTTTAATTGGCAAGGGCTTGAGGAGAATTTTTATCACAAAAAGGTGTCTTTGAACAAGTAAAGGAATTGATGGACTTGACCATGGCACAAGGTTTCCCTTTTGTGTGGCAAAGCAATGCAAGTTCAGGATGGGAGAGGGGGGACCATCCCACCCTTCCCACTAGGTCCTTAAAGGAGAGCCTAAAAGGATAAGATAAGGTGTATGCTTGGGATCAGTGTGAGATAGAAATCACAATTAATTTCTGAGGTAAACAGGGTGAAAAGTGAGTTTCCCAAGAATCCTGGCTGCTTAAAGCAGTGCAAGAACATTAAAAACCAGACCCAGGTTCTAGCAGAGGAAATGTGACAAGGGGAACAAAGGGTTAGCTGGGAGCTTTGGAACATCAGTCAGGTGGAATAACCCTACTTCTGTATTTTTGTGGATTCGGTTTTCTCTAAAAGCAGGACTCTGTTTTGATGGCAGGTTTGAGGGAAAACCAAGCTACTGTCATTAAAACCCAAATTTTAATCCTAGCAAATTAACCAAACCTACAGGCACTCTGCTCACCAGAATTTCCTTACAAGAGGAATCTGTCACTTTGTCACTACAAAATGAGGCCAAATTTTCAACGATGTCTCTGCAATAAGACTCAGAGTTCTGGTTCTAAGCCATCAGGAGATTTGCATTCACAGTTTGGGTTTCCAACACGACAATAAGAAGTTTAACTCCAAACACAACTGTGTTTCATGAGTGCATTAAAACAAAAAAACAAAGTGAGAAAAAGCCTCTTTTCTTTTTCTAGGACAAGCATGAGTAAACTAAAGTGACAACTGTGCTTTTCCTTTGCATGCAGGCTTCCTTTGATTTTCATGAGAGCTTGGACACCCAGAAGCTATGTTCATAGGAGCTAATCAGGAAAATAAAAGAAGTTTTAAAAACTTCTCCTGTGTTGAAATCGATGGATGTTGAGCATTGAAGCCACCTAATAGGTAAAAATACCATTCTCCTGAAATTTTTTCTGTTGATTGAAAAGCTGCCTCTAGATCCTTGGAGGGGATATAGATGTTCAAGATAGTAAGGAGTGTAGTGATAGGATGAGCAGTCATGGTTTTAAGCCGAAAGAGAGTAGATTTAGATTAGATATTAAAAAGAAATTCTTCCTTTTGAGGGTGGTGAGGCCCTGGCATGGAGAAGTTGTGGCTGCCCCTTCCCTGGAAGTGTTCAAGACCAGTTTGGATGGGGCTCGGAGCAACCTGGGATAGTGAAAAGTGTCCCCACCCACGGCAGGGGAGCTGCAAAGAGATGACCTTTATGGTCCCCCCCAACCCAAACCATTCCAGGATTCTATGGCACCATGACTCTATGAAGATGAATCCGTTCTGAGAGGCTGAGTCCAGTCCTCTCTGTCAGCAGGGACAGCAAGGGTACAGCTGGGTCACTGCTCACTCACTGCTCACGTGGAGGTGGCCGAGACCCTGCAGGATACAAATATTCTGCCTAAGTCTGAGCAGACCTGGGCAGTCTTGACGTGGTTACAGACATCGCTTCCTCAGTGGCACCAGCTCCTGCAGTCTGCCAGATATATCAAGTGTGCTTCTAAATCTGGTGTATATTTTTCACTTGCTTTTGCCCTCCATCATGATTTAACCAGCTGGGCACGCAGTGCTTCTCTTTCCAATTTTATCACTGACAGGTTTTGCAATGGCTCCCTTTCTTCTCCATTTTATGCATTTTTAAATTGGTAGCTGCTTTAATGATATTTGCAGCTAATGTGTCCCTCCCCTGAACCACATCCACAACGCTTAGAGAGTTCTATCAAGCACCTGTGCCAAGGCTACAGTGTCACTGGGTTTCATCTTTGCACCCTGTCTGAAAGGGGAGTTTGGGGTGGGCCATCACAGGGGCTGGTGTCACACACTTCAGGTCACTCATTTACTTCTCAAATTGTCACGTTAGTGCAGCCCCAGAGCAGGGTGTGTAATCGTGCAGTGACTGCTGTCTCAGGGCAGTCTAGCATGGTCTGAGATCAGTTTTTGAAACTGGGCTCTGATTTCTACAAGTGCACGATGTGTGCACACTTACCTGTGTGTTTATAGATATTTCATTATTTATTTATGTATCAATTCATTGAATGTGTTTTCATGTTATGTGATAAAATAAATTTAAAACATTTGCAAATTTATCAATGTAGAATCTTTTTTATTCTCTTTTTTTTCTCCTCCACTCTACTGAATGACTAATAAATCAATGCTTGAGGAACCCATTTATCATGCAGAGAAAACTTGTGTTCAAACCTTCTACTTACCTGTCTGTTTCACTCTTTGGATATCTTCATGTGGGTCAATTTGTTTTTCTTCTGGGAAGACCTCTGCCTCAAATGTTTTGGCCAGAATATCATACCTAGATTGGAGAAGTCTTACAATTTAACAGAAATAGATGTAATTTATTTTTAAGCATTTTTATTTTCCAGTAGAAGAAATACATATATATGTGGGATTCAAACTAAAAGTCTCAGGGTCACCTCTTCCAGAAGAGTTTGTTAGGGCTGAGGGTTGGACGAGTCAGCCACAACCTCTTCCCTCTCCCAGGAACAGCCTCTATGAGGAGGCAGTGCTTGGGGTGACAGGAGGAACAGCCAGCCCTCCTCAGCCAGGGAGAACTGACCTTTTAACCAATTCACAGTCACCACTTGCTTCCCATGTCATCTCCTCTAATACAAAATTTTATTCTGTCCTTATTACAAGCCTTGATTTTTGGCATGATTTTTTAATTCTGTGTGTTTGTTTGTTGGGTTTGGTTTGGTTTTTTGTAGAATGAAGAGCTGCAATCATTGGCATTATTTTCTGCAGCCATAAGTTAAAAAACACGTATCACTTTCTTACCCCAAAGCACTCACTTTGCAGATCCCTCTTATCAGATTTGCTGTAACAAACCAGCACTGTTCTTGGGAAGGTTGAGGGTTAGTGAAACATTTCTTGAATAAAATAATCCCTGATGTACTACAGGTGAGCATGAGCAGGAACAGCCAATACTTTCAGCAACTCTTACTCATACCCATTGCAGGAGCATCTCAAACCACCAGCCCAAGTTTTAATTTATGGGCAGAGGAAGTGCTGAGGAAATGGGGTTGAAGACGCTGATCTCTGCAAATATCTGTTCCTTTGCAGACGTTGTGTCAGCCCAGTTCTCGCCCTTCTGCTTTGTCACCCATCTCAGGCTGTTGCTCTGGTGATGCCTGACATAACACAGCCAGCCAGAACCAAACGCGGCCATCCTGAGCATTCACACCGTGGCTCATATCCTCCAAGGTGTTCAGGTGTCCCCTCATGGTGCTGTGGCCCTGCAGCACCTGGCTGAGTGACAGGACCATGCCCAGGGCCAGGCTCACCTGGCTCTGCAGGACTCCCCCGAACAGGGGACACCAGGTGGTGCAAAGCCACTGTAGTGGATCCGGTGCCATCTGCCCTTCTGGCCATGAGCACGGAGGCTCTTGGATGTGCCAGGGAGTCCTGGCTGCCAGAGCAATCCCTCAGTGCTGCTGACAGCTTGTAGGAGGGACAGGACTGTGTCCAGATGGCCCCAGATTTTGAGGAACTACACTGAGAGATGGAAGCTGAACTCACCCCTCCCGTGGCAGTGGTGGGGGCTGAGAGCGCTTTCTTCTCCCACATTCCCCATATCCTGCTCCTGTCATCTGCCATCTCTGCCAGTACCAGCACTGACAATGCCACCCCATTGCCACACGGGCTGGCAGCCATCCCTGCCTCCCCCCAACCTGCACCGCCTGTCACCTTCCCCCCAGCTCCCTTCCGAGGGCCAGCCTGGTCTGCTGTGTGCCCCTTTCTGCATCTCCTTCCTCACCACAGCTTCCCATCTGTCTGCCCATCCCAAAAACCAAGTGACAAATCACTTTTCTCACCATCCTGTGCCTATCCTCCAGATATACTTTACACTGCTTTTTTTATTTTTTTCCATCCTCCAGCAAGGAGCTGCTTCAAGCCCGTCCTCACTGGGAGCCTTGGGAAGCCTTGGGAAGGTGAAGTCACTTGTGTGTGCTTGGCTGTCCATGCATGGAGCAAAGAGAAACCAGTTCTGCAAAGGCACCTCCAAAGGAGGATTTCTTCTGCTCCATCCTCCTGGTCAGTGACAGAGTTGGTGAATAAAAGCAGAACTGGTTTCATTTGCTGCAGGCTGGCTGACTTGACAGTCCCTGGTGAAACCATTGCCAGGATGGCCCAGAGTGGTACCCAGGTGGGTTCTGCAAGGGACATAATTTTAACAAAATAGATGAGAAAGGGATTAATCTCTACTCTTGCTTCAATTTCCACTTCTTTCCCTTGGACACCTCTATTAAAATTGAAAGATGTCTGATGCACATATGTAGGTGCTTGGCTGGCATAAACCATCACAGGACTTTTGGGAAACTTATGATAATCTCCAGGACCTGGCCATCAAGCTCTTTGTAAAGCATTCAAGGCAATACCTCATACAAATCTTCTTTCTAATTTAATCCAGACTAGTTGAGACTGGGCTACATTTAGATCAGTGAAAATCTGGTTGAAAAGCCATCATCAAAGTTGAGCATCAAGGGGAGTAAATTACCAAATCAGCAAACTTGGGGCAGGTGTCCCCTGGAGAAAGGCTGGTGAGCTTCCCTTTAAAGGCTTGGTTTGTGCAGGGAAAGGCTCTCACCTCCCGTAGCACCAGTTCTGTCACAGATTAATAGTCTCTTTCCATAGCAACACCTGACCCTTTCCTCCCCTTGCCTTGATTATACATACATATATACATATATATACATACAGATATATTCCCTGTCTAGGGAAAGAATGGACAGCTGACAATTTTCTGTGTCATCAGCACAATTTAATGAAAGGGAGGCTTAAAAAAAAACCAGCGAGAGATGGAATGCTACTTCTAAAAAAAGAAATATGCGGAGTCACAGGATCTGCAACCGTGTCAACAGCACAACAAGCTGTTATCAGAAGCTTCAGACAGGATCCTGAAGCTTCCTGAAGAGCCTCTACCACGTCAAGTACTGAATAAACGTGGGTGACAGCACTTTGGAAACAGGCCACAGCTGGGGCAGCTGCAAGGATGTCCAGGAAAAGGCAGATGTCTACTCGGCCCCTCTCAGGCAATGCTGTAAAACTTGGTCTGCAAGTGCCTGGCTAAAATCCCAGCCAAGCTTGCACCATCTCTGGTCAGAGCCTTTCAGATGAAAAGCACACACTTGGGGTTAGAAGCAGAGACATCTTTCATGGCATCGTTCAGCCCGTGGTGTGCAAGATGGCTCAGGCAGAGCTTGGCCTCTTGCCACCTCTTGCAAGGAGGAAAGTACAAGTAAAAGCAAAATACCTGCACCTAGAATAACACTGTACTGAGAATGGAGTTGGAGAAGAAATTCTTTCCAGAGAAGGCTCCATCAATAATATTGTATTTACAGGAAAAATAATTTTACACAAAGAATTTAAGAGCTCAGTTTGCACAAACTGAATCTGTGCATGAAACCATCACAGGTCCAAAGGGGAAAAGGTGATCAGGTCCAGGGACATGCTGTAGCACCTTTGAGTGTCCACACAAAGCTGCTAATAAAAACCTCAAGGGGGTTTTATCAGTCCCTTGGTAGAACAGCCAGCACATAGGAGTGTCCATCAGCCCTGAGCTACAGACCACTGCAGGGGATGAGTGACACTGAGGTGTTCTCAGTGTGAGAAAAAACATTTCCTTCATGCCTGTTCACCACATTAGAGGGTATGGAAGCATTTGGAGAAGGTGATTCCTACAGCATAAACTCCAGGCAAAAGCAGACCCCCTGAGCAGAGAAACAAAATGCCTTTAGCCCTTGCAGAGCTGCTGAATAAAAAATAAAAGCTTGCAGAGGAAGACAACATCGTGTTTAAGAAATCCAGTATGGAATGGATCCACACCCTGGAGAGAAGGGAACTTGCAGGTAAATTGGAGGCTGGCAGTGACCCAAAACTGCTGAAGAGCACAATGCAAAGCATCGAGTGCGTGCTACTGATACTCCAGTGATCTGATGTGAAGAAAAGATATTACCCAGGGGAAAAAAAATCATTCCTGGGGGCCAATAGATTAGGAAGCGTGTTTGTTCCAGCTGTGAGGAGCAGGAGGTAGTCTATCAACATACCAAAATATCTTTGCATCTCTCATTAGAGCTGATGAATTTTTCCTTTCTTCCCTCTGATGAAACAGATGTCCAATTCATCACATCTGAAACATTTTGTTTCATCCCCAAAGATCTGGGCTCCTCACCCTGGGGCAGTCCCCTGCTGAGGCTGTCCCTGAGAGCTCAGGGAGCCTTGGGGCTGTGGGTCAGGAGGGATTCCTGGGTTCAAGGCCCCGCAGCAAAGCCAACAGGCGTGTTTCAGGGGAGGCTGAAACAAAGGCGTTTGAAATTCCCAATTTGTTAACCTTATGGACCCTCTGAGGCTGCTCACAGCCATAGGAGTTAAAAAGGATGGGGAGAGGTGAGGGAAAAAAAAAGACAGTGTATTCCTTGCTTGATGTTATTATCCCAGGGCCACTGTGGGCTGGGGACCACTGGGACAGATCAAAGAGTCACTGCAGACATCAGTGTGCTCAGATGGAGGGTCCCACTTGCTGAATGAACCACAGATTTTTGACTCTTTAATCCCAAGATCAGTCAGGAGGTTGTTAGTTCGATGACCACTGGGCCTAAGCCAACAGCAGGCCCCTGACTGGTAATTTCTACAGATTATGTTGATAAAATACAGGATTTCTTTGAAGCCAATTTACATTTATGTTCTTGCCATACACAAACCATCCTGGAGAACCACGTGTGATGCATTCCCAGTGCATTCTTCTGGCATTGATATGCATCTCCAATGAAATAAAGTCTGATAAAGTCAAAGGCAAGCTATGTTCAGCTGTGTTGGAGTAATAAAAATACACTCATATAGTGCTTAAAAAGTTCTTCCAAATTAACTAAAACTAAAGAAACTCACAGGTAAAGATAACTTCTACAAATAAGCTTGAAAGAGTTAAAACCTAGAAAGAAATTATTAGCACCAAAGTTAGATGGAGTAAGACTCTCAGCAGAGGGCTGTAAACTTACTCTGTGTTTACACCAAGCTCTCAACCTTACATCTGAATTAAGGGTTATCTTCTACAAAGATAGCCAAACCTGATGTTCAACACTGAAGTGAAAAATAAAATCATGGGGTCCTTCAAAATAACAGTTTGAAATATATTGTTCACCTTTAAAATCCTGATAATTATGACACTTCTAAAACTGGGAACACAGGAGACCAAATTATAGTCTTGATGTTGAACTGCAGTTCCAATCCAGCATCTCCTCACTGTGAGTGTCTTCACAGACACACCTACTCAGTCTGTGCTGGCCAGATATTTTTATGCTTTTTCTTTGAAAAAAGGTGGGAATCAGTAAATGTAGGCATAAGTTCAGATAATTACCTCAAAAGGCTAAGTTGGTTTTTTAATTTCTCTAAGGTATTCTCTTCTTTTTATAATTTATTGTGCTGAGAAAAGAAAAGATTTGCCCACCTGGGTGTCTGTAAACTTTCCCAGGGCCTGTGTCAAGCTGATTTTTATTTATTCCCTCTTGGAGAAGACTTCACTACGGGAAACAGTAAGTTCGGATTTACAGTAGGGAACATAAGAATTAAATTAGAGTTCTCATGAGGGTAAAATGAGCTTTGGATAATCACAAGAATTGTCTTCAGCTCAGTCAAATGACCAAAGTTTCAATCAGAAGGCAACTTTAATTTTGTTTATCAGCTCCCACCACACCTATCTGGTAGAGTCATCTCAGTCAGAGCCTGAGGAAGTGCTGGGAAGAGAACTCCCGGCAATGGCCCTGAGAGAAGCTGCACCCCATGGCGATGCCAAAACCGCGTGTTCCCTGTGAAGGTGTCCCCCGCGGGGCTGTACCCTAGAGACAGGTCGGGTATGAATCAGGTTAATGCCCTGTGAGGGGTCCACCGGAGCCTGGGGGCGAGAGAGCCCCGAGCCCTGCGGGGAAGGGTCCGGCTGCTCCGGTGGGGAGGGAGGAAGGGATCGCTGCCCTCCGCGCCCACCCTGGCAGCCACAGCTCCATCCTTTCCCCGTCAGACCTGCGGGCTCACAGGGAATCGGGGCGTACGGGACAGTCCCGGGGGCGGGAGGGCGGCGGGCGCGGAGCGGGCGCGGATGCGCTGCGGATGCGGACGCGGATGCGGGACCCCCAGCAGGGCGGTTGCGGCACGGCCTGAGAGTGCAATTAGCATTATCTTGATGAATTTCTAGGCAGCGAGTCCTTGCTGTGCCTTTCAGAAGTCGCAGGGCACTCTGTCCCCATCTGTTCCTTTATGATTATTACTTTACTTTTTTTTTAATAGTAATCGTTGACCTGATATAGATGACTGGGGGAAAGGGGGGTGATGGGGCTCCTACAGCGTCAATCAAAACTCTTCCTCAAACCCTCCCCACACGACCACTTTCTATCTCCCAGCTGTACTGGCAAGATGTTCTTAGCCAAATACATGATTCTATTAATGAGCACTTATATTTGCTAAGGAATGCAAATTCTTTCTCTCCATGTATTATTAGCTGTATCAGAATGTTTGTCCTTTCAGTCCTCTTTGAAGTTGAAGGAGGAAAGGCTGCTGTGTGGCACTGAGAAGGGAAAAAAAAATTGCAAGAGAGGAAAAAACACTTCTAACTCCTCCGGGTTTTATTTGTTCTCTTGCCAAAACCGCCAAAGGTAGCAAAAGTTACAGAAATTATTTAAAATCTGTGGTCTTTTCCCTCCAAATTAGATAGATTTTTTTTTTCCCAACTGATCATTCCCTTTTCATAATAATGGGATCGAATGAACAGCCCGGTTTGAATTTGCTTTATAACATAATCTCTCAGATGCTCGAGAGAATCTATTACTGGTCGGATGGAAATAAATCCAATTGCCTCCCCGAACACGAGAACGACTGTTTTCGGCCCTCTGGGCTAGAAACGAGCACCCTCACCCCCTCCTCCGCCAGTCTGTGGCTGACGCGGTGATACGCCCGGGCAGCGCCGAGGCGCGGGGCTGAGCCCGGTGCCCGTTCCAGCCGGGAATTTCCCCGGGATGCGCAGTTTGCGGGGCCGAAGCGCCTCTCGCTGCGGGCTGGCAGCGGAGCGCGGGTGCGGAGGAGATCCGCACCGCTGTGCGGGGCCGAGGTCCTCACCCACCCCCGGGGCGGACACGAGTGGGGGCTCTCTGCAGTGAAGTTTTTATTCCAGATCACCGGGGGAGGGGGGGG
>VXAC01003605.1:1042673-1115791 GCA_013399225.1 Rhipidura dahli
TCTTTTTTTTTTTTTTTTTTCTTTTCCCGGAATCAGGGGCTGATGCTGATTTCAGTCGTGGAGAAGGGACAAAAAGTATGGGCATATTAAGAGAATTTCATGTGAGCCTATGGAGCGCAGGCAGCTCGGCTGGATCACTAATGCAACAGGAAACCTCGGGACAGACTCAGCCTAATTAACAGTTTTCCATAGCTGAAGCGATTTTTAAGAATCCCAGTGGATTAGCCCAATATGTTCAGGTGTGAGGCTACGAGGGCCTATAACTCCTTTCACTATAATCTTATAACCTCCTTACCTAATTCCTTAGATTGCAGATAGTAAGAGTCTGACCCTGGAGGTCGTAAAGAGCTGGGTTTCATTAACCCTTCCCTCCCCGGCGCCGCTCCAAGGTTAACTGCGCCGGGCTGTGTGCTCGGGGGAGCGAGGGAGGGCGGCCAGGAGAAAGGGATTTGCAAGAGGGGTCGATCCGAAGGGAGGGCGAAGCTTAAAATGATTTCTGCTCCCTTCATCCCCTCCCTTCAGCCAAAGGAAATATGGAAATAAGGAACTTTTTTCTTTCCCATGCATCCGGAGGTGCATAAATTTACGGATGCTTGTGAGGCAATTCATCCCCTTTGCATAATTTCATTATTGTTTATTATTTTTCAATTATTTTTTTCCCCTAAATGTGGAGGAAATGAAACATTCTAGAACCATCAACAAAAAGGAAAGCAATCTCCATCTTTAGAACCAGCACCAGTCTCTTGAGCTTCTTGTCCACAGTAGAGCTGTAATCTTTAAAGAAAAAAAAAAATGATCTAGAAAAGCTTCTCAGACTGTATTTGCCTGGGAACACACCTGGTTTATATTTTAATAGGTAGTTATATTGTATTGATTCAGGGTACATCATTGATGTTGAAAGTTAATAACTCTCAAATTATATCTATCTGCCTACATACATAATTGCATACACAGTATAACACTGGAGGAATTTGCATTTTGCAGCACATTCTTTGTTCTTAAATCTTTTAACACATTGAATTGTTCCTTTGAAGAAAATGTTATTGAACCACATGTTTAAGGAAAAGATGCTTCTAAACTATATGTTTAAGCAATGAAATTGTTGAGTGAAATACAGATTTCTTTGTATCTCACACAAACCTTGCCACACGCCAATCTTAACCTACACATCGAACTGCCTTTTTTTTTTTTTTCCCCTCCCAGCTAGAAGGCAGAAATATGTGAACTGCTGAGAGAGGTGGGTACTTTTTGGTAAGTGTGTTTAGATATGATCTTCAGATACATTTATTGTACTTTCAAATTCTTGGGATACTAATTGAGCTAGCAAACAATATCCCAGCTGAATGTCTCAGCTTCTTGCCTATTTAACAGGCTTTAATGTAGATGTATATTGTAGTCACCCTTCTACCAAACAATGTAGCTGAGGAGTCAGCAAAAAATGAAAAAAACATGTTATAACCAAATTATAATTGCTGCCTTATATCTGACTCTTCTTCCTTTCCACAGTCCTAATGAACTCTTTAAAGTTTTATTTATTTATTTATTTTATTTCTGAATGACAGATCAGAAATAATTAGCAGAATCAGAAGCAGCCGGGAAGCTTGAAATAATGTGTCTAAATATTTCATATTGCTACTTATAATACCAGCCCTTCAGTTGTAAAAAGGAGCCATTCCCTATTTATTCTGTGGTGGTTTATAAATACAGAAGGATAGATTCTTTTTTTTTCCCAGGGCCTGCCTCAGCGATGCCATAAATAGAGATAGAGCTATCAGGAAGAAAAAAAAAAGAGAAAGAATAAAATAAAAGCAAAATCCTGGACAGGAATAGAGACAGACAGATAAATGTATAACTGCATCTGAACAATGTTACGTAGCACATTAGGAGCTGGTGAAAAAAATTAAATCTATCGCATATTTATAACCTCATAATTAAAATCCATTCTTATCTCTCTCTTCTGAAAGGTTGCAGCTTTCTTGGAAGTATTTTGAGTGCATATTTTAAACTCCATGTCTCGAATTGAATTAAGATGAGCTGTTTTGCCCAAAAGTAAAACCCCTGTTTACAATTTAATGTTTAACTTTCAGTTGCCTACCCATCGCCACATCATTTTCTTTAGATTTCACCTCCTTACATATGCAGATTTTATTTAAAATGATGCTAGCTTATATCAAATCCTAATTTCTTATCATAAGAGAGGACTCAGTATAATTCAAAATAGTCCCCCTGGTCTGATCGAGGTAAATTGGATGAGAATATTTCACATTCAAAGGGTTAAAGCTAAACCGAAAACTTTAAAGCAAAGAGATACCAGCAAATAGTGAAAAATGGTACATCTGCTCTCTCTTGACAACCTTGCATTATATCACATGTAAGGAAGCCCAAATTTTTGAATCTAAGGCCAGTTTTAGTTTTTAATAGGAAATAATTACATGGAACTTTATTTCCAGAGAGAATGTTCCTTCCAGCTACAGTGTTTTGCTTTGATCTAAGTATTAACTGGTAATAAAATAACCATATTTTGGATCCTAAGCATATTGATGCTTAGAGGAATGTTATGCTTTCAATCAAATTTTAACTTTATATCTGAAGGTATTCATCCTTCTTTTGTCAAAAACCGATTTGCTCTCTTACTCCTCCAGCTACTCACATGCAGTTTATTATACTTTGTTATTTTATAGTGGAATTTGCACTATTGAGGTGGAAAACTTTTAGATGGAATGAGATCATGTTCCAGCCTGGCAGTTTGGGCTGTTTCTCGTACAAGTCTCCAATCCAGCCCTTCTTTACACTTGTTGTGCACCACCACCACGGGTGACCACCACGTCAGGATTTTTTTTTAAATATTCAGATTTTTAAAATTTATTTATTTATTTTTAAACCTGGAGAATCAATCATTTGGACCCATCCTGAACAATTAACCTCCCCTTTATATTACAGCCCCAAGTGCAGTACTTCATAAAGACATGAAAAGGACATCCCAGTCAGCAGGACCCGAGCCCAGGCTTGTCACAGAGTATAAAAGGAGAGAGAAGGGGAGTTTTTATCTCTTTGCCCTGCCAATTCTTAATAGTTCTAAGTTTCGGTGTGACAATAAAACAGTTTTGATAACATAGCTCATGGGTTTCTCTGCCACATAAAGTTTTCTTAATAATAAAAAAGAAGAAACTTTATCCCTGCTAAATTAAAATAGGGCAGATGTTGGATATGGTTCATATTAGCCAGCCTTTCACCCCTTTGCCCCTGGCACTAAAGTTCTGACTTTTTCTTTCTACTATGTCTGTTTCTAACTGAAAGGTATTATTCCTGCCCTGGCTCTCTTCTTCTATTTATTTTTTCAGTGTCTAAAATTAAACCTATTCATTTAGTAATATACATTCTATTTCACATTGCTAAACCTGGCCAGAGAGGGGAAACGTTTTCCAGAAAAGTGATGCACCACTGACCTTAAAAGAAAACATGCAGCAGGGAAAGCTGTTCTTAAAAGGTTTATTTCTAGAGAATTTTCTAACTCTGTTGACATTATAGGGATAACGGCTGTATTGCAATGGGCTTTCAAGGCCCAAGAGGTTTATGTTTTCTTCTGACCATAAGTCTAATAAAATTTTAAAGGTGCACAAAGTCTCATCACTTTAGATATTTAAAACTAGCTTGAAAAATCTCTTGGGAAACATACATTATGGTGGATAGACCCACGGAGAAAGCAGGGGATAGACAAAAAAAAATACCCTGAGTCCGAACCCAAATAAACCCCCCCAGTTTTTTTTCATGCTAGCTCTATGAAAATCCTGACTATTAAACTCCCAAGGATAGTACAGCTCTTTTCTCCAGGGCTGTGCAGATAAAATTTATTGTCCATTTGGAATCATCAGGTTTAGGCTAATAAAAGGCCCTCTGTAAGCAGAAATGCCCAAGTTGATGTTTGGCAGAGTTTTCAGTGGTGGAGTTTATATAGGACAGGGGCTCTGCACTGTTTGAAATTGCTTCTATCCCAGCAGCTGAAGATGATCTGACACACAAGTAAACGTTAGCAGGCAGTGACTGAGGGTTAATCAGCGCTGCTTTCTGAGCTGGGTGCTTGAAAGCAGGAAAAAGTGAAAGCTGCTCTCTCTAGCCCTTCCCTATGCTAAGGTGCTGCTAACTTTTATGATTTTTTTCCCCCTTCCTCTTTTACTATCTGTCTTTATGCCTGAGGGCCAGTGAAAGAACACTGCAGATTCTAGATTGCTTTCAGAGTTTCCCTTTGCTGATGATGGATTACCATGTCAATTTAAACGGCACAGGATTAATTTGTTTCAATGATTTCTCTTTAGGCTGAATGCCAGTCTTTTTTTCTATCTCTCTCCCTGCTCTTCAGAAAAAATAATAACAATAATAATAATAAATCCTTAAACCCCCCAAACACTTTTGATATCCCATGTTAAAAAGACAATAATAGAAATAGACAAGTTAGGTGTAATGTTGCAACACAGTTGTAGGTTTGAGTGTTTTTATCTCGTTCTGAGGGGCTGCAGCATACAGTCAGTCACATTAAAATGAAATTGGATCCAACGTTTATTCAATAAATACTTGTCTTGTAGGTAATCCAGAACAGAGTGCTTTTGACACATAAGGACTTAATTTGTCTTGGATAACAAGTTATTAATATGGCACATTTAAACTTGCCACCTACAATAAGGTCATTTAGATCTATAATACGACTCATGAGAGAACTTCATAAAGCCAGAAACAAAGTTTGAAACTGCCTCTGAGGCATGGAGCAGACGCAAAGCTCACGGTTTGCTCTTTTCAGAAGAAAGTTCAGAGCAAGTAGGAGCCACCCAAACCCAAATGGTGTGCATCTGCTCCTCTTTGAAAGGCAAACGTAAATGGAGTAAGGAGGGGAGAAAAAAAAAAAAAAAGGAACCCAAACACACATTTTTGAATGAGTAAGCTTTAAAGCTGTGCTGCGTCTGCTCGCAAACTCATCGCAGCTTTGAAAGTGAAAAAACAACATTTGGTTCAGAGTGGAAATTCGCCTGCATTTGCACCCTACCTCATCCATGTGCTTTGCAATTTACTCGCTTTTAATAATAAGTGAGGAAGTTGGAACATAATCCACCCATAAATGTTATTGCTGTAATTTGACTGCTCTGTGTTTGTTCATGCATTAGTTGTCTATGTAAAGCGAAGTGAGGATGGATGCTGGGGATCCCTGTACAGCACGAACAAACAGAGGTGTTTTGGATTTCAACACCCAAACATCCTGCAACTGTTTTCAGTTTTGGGGTGTCTAGTTTCAGAGCTGTCCTAATCCAGTGGTGCCTGCAAGAGGTGCATCAGGAGGGGAATATCCTGGGAAAGCTGCTCAGGATGTGTTTGGTGACTGGCGATTTGGTCTCCACACTGTGTCCCTGAGCTTTATTATTCTGCTTTTATGTACTGAGGTCTTAGTTGCTCTTGGCCTGGCAGATTCTGTCTCTTTAAGTAACTAAATCTCATTTTTAAGCTATTCCTGGGAAAAGGATGTTACACATGAGTAGAAAAATGCAGGCAAGAAAGGCTAATTGAATGAAAAGAGAGAATTAGGTTAAAAATAGAGTACAATCTAGTATCACATTTTCACTAGTGTAACCTGAAATGAAGGTGTCTCCAAGTCCCCAGTGATGCCAGAGTGTTTAGATGTTGGGCACAGATGGAGACACCTATTGAAATGTGTCTGAAGAAGATTAATAGGACTTGTCAGTGTTGGGAAAGCACTGCTTTGCTGTAAATTTCTACTAGCACAAGATGAATTACCGATGAATGCTCAGTTATCAACCCCATCACTATCATTGGACACTAAATCAAATTGAGCAGTTATCTACAATCAGAAAATTTCTTTTAAAAATAGGCATACACCTTTAGGCTTAAACTCTTTAATAAGACAATATCCTCGATGGTATGTGTGTGTTCACGAAGGGATATGATTTAAAGTTTCTACACAGAAAGCTTCTGTTCAGAAATGAGCTCCAAGTTCAGTGTGAAATCAGGGTTGTCAAACAATAGAAGATACTCAGAAAATGCTGGTTGTATAATTCAGAGTTCTGCTGGGGGCCTGATCCAAAATGGATTTTCATGCATGTCATTAGATTTTGGATCCATCCCTATTTATGCGAGGTTTTTTGAATCTCTGCTCTCCCCTTATTTATAGTGATGATAAACCCCCACCCCCTCCTCTCTACCTTAAAGACTGAGCATCCAAATCATACACTAATGCAAAATAGCCATCATGTCTCCGGATATATATATATAATAATAATACCACCCCCCAACATATTTTGCAAATTACAGCTTAATATAATGAACTATGTGATGAAAGAGTCAATGAATAATATTTTAACTGAGAATATTTCTTTCTCTTCTTTATGAAAGGGGAAACTCTCACAGGCAAAACTACCACAAGCATTTACCAGCCCACTCCTGAAGAATATTACCTGCATTTGCCGTGTTGCTGCTGATGACAGTGATATTAAATAAGCATTATATACTTCTAGTTACTAGGATTTCTTTCTCTCTCACCCAGACACTGCATAGTTTATCCAAGGAGATTTATCATGGCGTGATTTCCAAAGTCAAATTTTCCCTTTTATTAGAGACAAGGGCAGTCATTTGTGTTTAGGGAGGGAGACAGGTACAGACCCTTTATCTGATCTGCGTCCCCAGCCACCACTACCTTCTTAATCGACGGCAGATTCCCACTCTGGAGGATCTGGCCCTATCTGGGCTACTTCTTAGCCAAGGAATGTATCCTTCCCTTCATCTCCACATATCTCACCTGTGATGTATGCTGCTTTTTGAGAAGGGAATGATATGTTGTTTACCACATAGAACAGTTTCAAAGCCTTTGTGTGTTTCTCATCTCCGGCCAAAGCTTATTATTTACCACCTTAAAAATTTACCAGGATAAGGGATAGCAGAAGTGATTTTCTTCATTTTTTCACCCTAATTTTCATGCAGCAAATGCCCTGTATTATGACCAGATTCCACTCAGATGGAAGTTATCAACTTTCAGCAGAACGGGGCAGATTTCAGCCAGCCACAGCCCGTGCCCTTCGAACACAGTCGCTTTACAGCATCCCCGTGTTTATTTTTTTTCTTTGGAGGGCATGATTCTTTAAACATATTTGTTTTACACAGAGCAGCAGTTGAATCCTAACTTTTTTCTCCCCTCAAACACGTAAAGAGAATATTAATAGGGAATATTAACAGAGGTGAGTGCAGCATGATGCTAGTTAGGTTGTAGTAGCTGAGAAATATGAACTAGTGAACATAATCCATAAACTCCATTTGGTTACTATAATACTCCAATCTGTATTTATTACAACCCCACTCTGATGCTTATACAACTGCAATTGCTAGATTTATACACTCTAATGGTTTCACAATAAGAAAAACCTGTGTCTTTATCTTTCTTTTCCTGTCCAAAATAACCCCTTCCACATATACTTCAGGCTTCTCCGGACCTTGTCTGGGTTTAATCACAGGCTTTGGGACAAAATGTGCATTATTAAGAAGTATAAATATTTTCAGAAGCAATCAAAGGGTTGAAAGATTGATTCGGCATGTAGATTGGATTTAATTCGAAGCAGCTTTGTTCTAATGAGGACTACTGGGATACAAAGACGGCAGCCGCTTATGGCCACCAGTTGGGAACTTCAACTCGCTGCAGCAACCTGTCAAGAATTCCAAGAAACGGCCAGGTATTGAGCAGTGAAGTGGTGTGGAAGACGGTGGTCTATTGTTTGAAGCCTCCTTAGAGTATGGGTTAGGATTTCATAAGTCCCTGTTTTACTAAAATGATAATTAAGCTTGTTGCTGCCCACATGGCCAAATCCTGCAGTCCCTCACTTGGGGAAAACCCCTATGGACTTTGTGGGTGGCTTTGCCTTGAGGGAAAGGTGGCAAAGCTTGGTTGAGCCTCAACTCCAGCAAGTCTGGGAGCTGTGTGGCAATTTGTCCTGCTCCCAGACCTGGTATGTTTTCCCTGTGACTTATTCCATTCAGTTGGTGCTATCTGCACTTCTAGATGTGATGGCACCTTTTTGCACAGGGAGGTGTTTATCCCCAGGGAGAATTACAGCTCTGTGAGGGCTTGGAAGCTCCTGTCCTTGTTGGGAGACCCAGCAGAACTGCTGGACCCGTGCTGTTTCCTGCCTGCAACATCCAACAAAACATTCACGGGATGATGCTGAACCAAAGGGGACCCTTGGCTGCTTTCCCCTCAGACTTAAAAAGTCCCAGCAGTGAAATGTGAGTGTGGGCCGTGGGGGGTGTCACGTCACAGGTACTTGGTTTCCTAACGCCGAGCGTACAGTCAGAATCACAGGATATACAGGATCAAACACGGACCAGTTTCTCTCTCCCCTTAGGCCCCCCCTTGCCTACTTTTGTCCATAAAAGCAATAGAAAGAGAGAAAGCTTGAATTTTCTGAACTGTTTCACCCATCCACAGCTGGAATTCCAAAGCGAAATGAAAATGCCTTTAAAATCAACCCTACATGGGAGCCTGAGAGAACAAGTTTTCCTTTGTTGTAGGGTATAGTATTATTTGCTGTAGGTTTTTGATATACATTCTAAATTAGGCCTGCAAAGGAATGCTTCATCTTTAATTCATCACTCTCAGCTGAAAGAGATTAGCAATGTCTAGCACGCACCCTTCGTATGGTGCTGACCTCATCAAGTATGGCCTGAAATTAATTAGCCTCATTCATTCCAAATGGAAAAGGATAATGGAGCTGCATTTTAGAGATGACCATCACAAATTGTATGCAGCATATTTAAAATCTCTCCCCTCTCGCTCCCCTCCCCATTTAAAAAAAACCATGTAGATTAAAATTCTTTCCAGAACTTGCAATATGTCGGAGTTATCGAGGCATTAGGAGCAGAAACCATTCTGTTTTTATTTGTGGAACTGGGAGCCACATTTTGTATGTGTGGCTGTAAAAGCAGCAAGCCTGTCTTAATGGCAGAACACCTGGAATTAATTTGATATTTCCAGGTGCTCTGGCAAACTGGTACATCAAGCACTTGATGTTTAAACATTCTTCCACTGGCTTGCTTAAATCAATATGAAAGTGGTGTCCCTTTGTCATTCATACATGCAAAGTGCTAGCACAAACTCCAGCTTGGCTTCAGAGTCCTACATCACTCATAATCTAATTAGAAATCAGAGCAGAGCTGAAGCAGCATTCTTTGTGGATTCTTGGGCAGCAAATAGGGATACTTGTCTTTTGTTTCCCTCCTCGATTGCATCGTTCACAAGCTTTCACACCACATCTCTAAAGGTGGTTAGGTGCCTCAAGATGTTGACAGGCATGAAGGACAAGATTATTTAGGTGCCTAACCCGGGTGATTTCAAATGGAATTAAGCAACTGGATGTTACTGGGCTGGGGCGGGGAGGGGGGGGGATGGTGGTGATGTGGGGATGGGGAAATAACAAAAAAGCAGCCAGTGCATATTAAAAGCTCTAATTTGTTTTCCTAAACTCTAGCAATGTGGGTGATGATTTTCAAGGGTAAAGTTGCCTGCAGGGCACATTTGCTGAAGCCTGTTAACTTTTCCTGAGGTCAGTGGGTACCCAGTGCTGGGCAGTGCAGCCTGTCCTGGCCAGGCACGGTGGTCGAGTGTGCTCCGGCCGCTTCCCAAGAGACAGGGACAGTAACGAAGAGCGTGGGATTTCCCACAGGAATTTGGAAGATGCCCATGTCTAAGACAATGGTGAGGACTGGGCCAAAATCCAGATCCAGCCTTGATTCCTTCATCCAAGTAACCCTGTGTTGACCCACGACTGCTGACGGATTGCAGCGATGCGGACCTTCCTCTCTCCTCACTGCCCTGCAGCGGATCACCAGCAGGACCTGGGAGTACTGTGAGTAAGAGATACATTTTTTTCTCACACCAAATGATTCATCGCAAAACTTCAGAGTTTGAAATTACAAGGTCAAAATGGCTCATATCTGCGATGCTGGGGCTTGGGGAGCATTCCTGCAGTTCTTATACCCAGGGCTGGAAAGACAGGGAAAACATTTTGCGATATGTGCTGTAATCACCTCATACCCAGAAAAATGGAGAATTAATTATTTCTCTTTTAACACAAACAAACATTTGTCTTCCAAAGACTCCATTCATTAAGAACTGCCATTGAATCCAAGATTGAACCTATTGTTATTAGTCCTAAATGAATTCAAGTTTGTCTACCATGAACAAAGCTGCTTGCCATCTGATAATCCAAATTTGCTCAGGAAAAAAACAAAGAGAAAATGTTAGAAGCAGCAGGTGAAATCATACTACAGTTATTAAGCCCTCTTTCAGGGGAAGCACAGGATAGATTAAATTGTTATGTTAGGCCATGTTGTGAGTCCACGTCAATTTTGCCTGAGATCTTATCTTAGTTCAGAACTGTTTCCTCCTAAATTAAACTAAACGTTGAAGACATGAGAAGCATATTGACCCAAAGATTCAAAACTTTGTATTCAGCAGACTTCTGATCTTTTGTCCACAGAGTATCAAGTTGTAAAGCTGTGGAATATTAAATAATCATGATTATCTTCAACTTGCCTAAGTTCATTTGTCATGCCGGGACACTGGCACAGATTTTCCTTGCTGTTTTTTTCAGAACCAGGCATTGATTTTGCCTGCAAGCTGGTATCATTTGCCACTGACCTTATAGTCTGTGGTCCTATATTAATATTAAGTCTCATGCACCAACCATGGGCTGTAATTCTGTCTCTGGTGCTCTTAACCTCTTTTTTGCAAACATCATTGTCCAATAAAGCAGCAAACAAAAATCTTACAATCAAAACAACCGAATTATGCTGGTACTTCGATCAGCTCTTATCAGGCACAGGCAGTTCTTGAGATTCAGAAATGCAGTATAATTCACCAGGGATAAGAAATCAAATTTAAAAATGAGCTGAACAGTCATTTTTAGGAATAAGTAAATTTCTAAATAACCAGCTTTTTAATTCCACCTTTTCTATATTAGAACAAATCAATATTGTCTGTGCTTGGAGATGAGTTCCAACTGTCTTTATTAAATATCATCCTGCTTCTTTCAGCACAGCCAAACAAGGACTTTTACTCCTGACACAAGAGTTTCCTCAAGTAGGGACTACTTACTAAATTATTACAGCAATGATTTAAGCTCCACATGGTTCCATCACATTTTTAAAAACAAATCTCTACCAATACACATGGCACGATTCATCCCTGGAGTCAGAGCACTGCAGAGATGGAGTGACAGAAGAAATAATATATTTTAAATGCTTTTTAAATACAAACGTAATGATGATACATTAAATAATGTGATCTACTCAGCCGGACTTCTAATTATCGACATGCAAACCTCATGTTCATTCATCACTTCATTCTCTTCATCTGTAGAGCTGGTTTTTGGTAGACACTGAACCTTAAGTTCGAATGGGAAGGAAAACAAGGGCAGTGCAAGGCTGTATATTAGCTTAGACAAGTTGGGTGTCATTGCCAGCCTGAATTTGTTGATGACACCAGGCATTAAGCAAGTAAATCTTCAGCCACTGAAGCACGAGTTTGCTGACTTTAAGTGATGACATCCAGGAGGTGATGCAGTGGATTTACACCAGCGAGTACCTATGGACTAATAATGACCACTTAGCCCTGATCATAAAATAATGAGTCAAAATGGAGGTTCACTTTCCCCCAAAAGGAAAGATTTTTTTTTCCTTGTTCTAGCCTCATTTCAAATGTTCAAGAATCTAGTTTTGATCTTCTTAGAGGATGGGAAGGACTTTTGTCTACGGCTCATGGAGTCACTTGGTCAATTCCCATTTGCACCCAGCAAAGACTATGGAGATGTTCAATGGTACAAAAAGGCATCAGCTCCCAATCTGGGGGCTGAGTGTGAGACTGGGCCTTTCTGTGGGCTGTGGCTTGTTTCCATTTGTACCAGACATTGGTGATCTATAGTGGTTTCACCTAAATCCCTGGACGTTGCAGGTCCACACACACATGGTGACTTCACGTGCTGAAAACAGAAGTGTGTCCGGTAGCAATCATTGTTCTTTGTCTCAGCTAAATTATTTAGCTCTCCTTCTGCAATGTTTTCCTTCCATACATCCTAATTTTACCATCCCTTTCTCCTAATAACAACATAAATGAATACTCTACAGGTGTAATTATGGTAACAGTTCTTTTACTGCAAATGCTAGAAGCCTGTAACCTGTAATTCACTTTTTCTGATGGTCTCCTATTCTAACACTAGACATGTTATTTTAAAATGTCTAGGACATGAAGGCTAAATTTATAGTGATAGATAGTAGCAATGGAAACCAAGCCTCCTCCTTAGCTCAGGCTTTAGAGCTGTGTTGTATCTCTTGGCCAATTGTTGCCTTGTTCACCCAGAAATATCATACCCACCACTCCCACAGTGATTCAAATATCAGAGTTAAACAGAAGGAAGCAAAATACATCTCCATTTGCTCATTTAAAAACTCAAGGCATACTAACATGCAATGTCTTTTTTTGAATTATTCCATGGCAAATTCTGGGGCAATTATTGCTTCTCCACAGTGAATCTGCCATATTTCTGATAACATGAGCTACCCTTCTTTTCTAGGGATGCACCATCACAGGACCATGACTGGAAAGTGTGGGGACCAAGCACTCAGGGAGATGGCTGATGCAGCTGGTTCCCTGGCCCTGGGCAGTGGGTCAGTTCTTGGTCATGGCACAAGCCACTAGAAGCCAGAGAAACACCATGGGGACTGTCTCTGTCTTGGCTGCTCCTCATCAGTGCTTTGAGCTGTGTGAAGCCCTGAGAACCAAGCCAACATAAGAGCACCACCAGGGGTTTGCTCCTCACAGTCTACACCTGAAGCACAGCACAAAGTTCCACCCTTTGCCTCTGCAGGTAGGAGCTCAGTCTAATTTACAGATTTAGTTTTAGTGAGAAGCAAGGCAATAATGCTAAAATAACTCATGCAAATGGTTGCCCTCTTCTAGAACCGACATTGTTTTGTCATTTTCTGTCCATTTTCTGGATGAAGCAGCCAGCGTGAGGAGGGCATGCTGGCACACACCCGCTTGATAGCTGGAAAGAACAAACTGACAAATATTTTTAATATGCTGCAGCTTATCAACATCCCAGTGAATAAAGGGTGAATGATATTTTCCACTGGTTATTCACAGATCTACATGGATATGTTGATAAACTGCCATTTAGTCCAGAGACTGGACAGAAACAAATCACTGGATAAAATACAATATTCCTAGTGAAATCCTTTATGAAATGTGTTCTTGCCCCAAACCCCTCCTGGAATAGGCACAGTAATGCTCCCTGAGACCTGGCAGCCCCTCTAAGTGAGCATATGGCCTGCTCAGCTCTCGCAGTACTGGTGCACGGTGAGTAAACACGCCGTACTGTCAGAGCAAACGGGGGCTCTTCAATAGCATGAAATTCCCTGCCTGCTTCAAACTCCATCAGTACTCCAGAAATGGATTTCCCTTCTCTGCTGGAGCATGCATGGTTTGCAGGAGGGGCAGGATAATAAGAGAGAAGAGAGTCTCTCCTTGGATGGTGTCTGTAACCATCTCCCACAAAGCTGACAGTGCTGTGGAAGGGTCTTGGCCTGTCAGAAGTTGCATTTTCTGGTGATGCTACATCTCCTTCTCTGTTCTTTTGAGATGTCCCCTGATGCATTATAACTCGCACAGTAATTGGAAAAGAAGGAGAGACCTGAAGGTAAAAATCCCGATGTTAATCAAGGCTGGCAAAGGGCAGAACATTAGCTGCAGTAATTGTTTTTCTGAGGGAGTCAACAAAGCCGGGCTCGTCGGCGCTAGCAAACAGATCTGGTCCTGCCTCTGTGCTCCTCACACTGGCAGAACATTGCCCTGAAATCACTGGAGCAGGGATCGGGCCAGGAATGAGCAGCTAAGTTGCAAAGCAAATTAATTCCTGCCAAAAAAGTTCAGCTATGCTCAGAAGTATGTAAAGTGTCTGATTTGAGAAGTGTCAAGTAGCATTTGTGACCAATTATCCAAGATGAAGGGGGCAGAGCTATGTTTACATGTACTAATCTTCAGCCAAAGTTTGAAAACTCCAATTCATGGACATGCATCAGATTTCCTTTCCAGGCTTGGCATTTGCCTGTACGCACGCATGCACATTGCTCGGGGATGACAGGAAAACATGATTATGACTTGCAAATAATACAAAAAAAAAAAAAAAAAAAAGAAAGGGAGAAGAGCTGCCATGCAGCAGCAGCGTGGTAATTAAACCTGTACTGTGATATGCAAAAAGAGTCATGGACCTCTGTATGAGTAAAATAGCTTTATCAGCTGTGCTGAAATATGATGTGTGGTGTGTCTGTATTGTTATTTTTCCACAACCTGTGAAGCCCTGGAAAATGATCTACACAAAAGAACAAGAAGTAAAAGCTGCCTCTGCCATCTTCTGTTTAATTAACATAGGTATACCAATTTAATGCAATTAATCAAGATAGGAGGGATTAAACAGTAACTCACAGCTGACATTGACAGTGTTAGCATGGCTGTGGCATAAGAAGGGAGGAAGAACAAGCTGGCTGCAGTTTTAGGAGGTTTATGCAGATGTATTGAAATTTAGGGGCAGCTGATTTTTCATGTGGCCAAGTGTTTATCTGCCCCTGCCCTTTCCTTTACCCTCTCAGACCTTCCAGGGTAATCCCCAGAGTGGCAACAACTTTTGAAGTGACTCCTCTTTCTTCTAACAGATTCCTGATGCTAAAGGTCTGACCTTAAAATGAGCAGTGCATAGGGCAAGAGTGGGTACTGCAGTGAGCTTCTGGCCTTCAACCCTTCCAAATACAGCTATTTTGGTAACCAGAACAGTATATTCGTGATGGGTGAGGGAACAGAGCCTTCCAGTGCAGGGCTTCTCAAGGCATTAACTCTATCAGTTCTGGATGCTGGGTCCCTAAGCAAGTTGCCTGTGTCTGTTTAAGACCATAAATGCAGATTTGCAGAAGTCTGCAGCATTCTGTAACTTCATGGTTGTGCTTTAGTGCCTGATGTACCTAAGAACTGGACTGAATCCTGTGGATTTCTGTGTGGATCTGGGTAGAACTGTAATCACATGCCACTGAGAGTAGCTCAGGCTTGAATTTCTTGCTGGCAGGAGAGGCATGGACTGGTTTGCCACAATGCGACTGTCCTCATTAATGTTCTTCAAGCCCTGATGTAGTGGGACCGCCATCCTTGGGTCAGAAGATGGCTGAGTTTTCCAGGCTCATTCTCTTGTCTTCAGAATGTTAAATTGGGTGATAATGAGTGGTAACTCTGTCCTTTTTTATGGTGAAGTTGACACTTGCCTTCTAGTAAACAGACACAGAGATGACCCTCCTCATTTCGCACAGGTCACCAAACAGCCCTGGGATGGTAGGGGTTATTGGCCATTTACCAAACTCTGTTTGACTTGGGTTCATGGGTGAGAGATGAAAGGCTCTATATTGCATTACCAATCCCTGGGGCCAGCCAGTCTCCCTAAAGAAGCATTTCATTTAGCAAGGCAACTGCTGGCCCATGGGAATCGGAGACTTGGGAAAAAGAGGACACAGTATCAATTGCAAATGTTTCCTTAGGGCAGATGTCTTAAAGCCACACAGAAACTCACTGCTTCAGTGTCACAATAGTTGCTCCAGGACGCTTAATGACCAGCAGATTTTCCACTTTAAATTATCTCCCCTTTATCCCAACAAAATATCCATTAGGTTACTTGTGGTGTTTCTCCCTCTGCCCTGCTGTTTTGTCCATCTCCTTGGGCAAGACCATTACAGCAGTTGTGAACTGTTACCTTCAAAATTGAAACAGATGAAACAAGGAGCACTCATATCACACTTAGAGGTGTTGGGCTCTTGGGAGGAGAAAAGAGTACTCCTGAAGTGTCCAAATATTTTCCTTACCCTAGAACAAAGATGCTGACAAATTTTCTTGGCTATAGTGGAATGGTCATTGCTATTGAGGTAGTCCAAATGCTGCCTTTTTGCAAATGATGGATGCAGTGCTTGATGACTACAGGAAGAAGAATATCTGGTTCAGACCAAGAATTCAACCCAGACTTGTCCTGAATTTCCAATGATCTGAAAATCCAGAGTTGTTCCCAATTCATTATCACTGACTAAAATCCTCTTTTAGTTTCCTCCCTTGCTCTTTGTGATGTGAGTCATGAGGCATTCAGAAGTTGCATTTGTTGTTCAGTAGTTTTACATCATGGTTGTAATAGTGCATCTGCCAAGTCAGCAGGGTTTTTTCTGTGTTTGTTTATTTATTTACCACTCCATTTCCAGCAAGTTCTTGTTACCCAGCTCCCATTGACAACGGGGAAAGAAGCACAAGTCAGCTCAGAAAATGAACGACTAGAAGGTAAGTGAAAAGAATAGTAAATGCAGGCCATTCATGTAACAGGATCCGATTCATTTTTATGCCAGGGAGATTTTTTAAATGGGATTTCTCCCAGTGGAGCGCTCACAATGCTCAAGGCCTGTTTCACTGTAAAGACAATACATAATTATTCTGGGCTTATTATTATTTTTTATCGTTCCTTTTCCAGTTGCAGGGAGTGAAGGCAGAGATGAGATCAGGACCCAGTTTATTACTGTGCAGTCTCTGCAGCACACGGGGCTGCAGGACCCTGTGGGGACAGGTAAAAGCACCCAGGCTGAAGGTTCAGGTGACACATCTGAGATGGTAGAACCCATCACAGCAAAAATAGGGACCCTCAGTCCTGGGATCCTGCTGCTTATTGCTTTCAGCATCTCTTTTTTTTTTTTTTTTTCATGCTTATTTTGAATCACCACAATGATGAATTGAAAAAATGCCATGTCATTTGAAACACTCTTTATTGTATTTATAGGAAACAGATCATCTGTTCTCTCAGGATAGTGGAAGCTGAGTATGATGAACTCATCAGGAAAAAATGTATCTTGGGTGTGACAGAGAAACTTGTGTTTTATACCGCAGTGACATCTTAATTTCTGGTTTTGGTATGATGGACTCAGGGATACTGAACCATCCTGATTCCTGCTTTCAGGCTGGGGTCAAAAGCTGGACTTGGAAGAAGAAACTTCCATGCAGAGATGTGACTACAGTGTGAATACTGTGCCAGGGTAAGAGAAATTTTGTTTAATTCGGGGTTTATACAATGAATAAAGTCCAGACAAAGTCTGTTGTTCATCCCAGCCTAGTGAAACTGCATTTGACCATTACCACAGCAACACCTGCTCTATTTATATATTAAAATTATTTTGCCAAGTGAGCACTTTAGGACTTAGCATTTCATTCATAAAGGATTCTATAACACATGTCCAGTTGTGCTCTCTCTCTACTTCCTGATGATTTGGGTGATTTTCTTTAGCCAATTTGTATTTCAATTAGTTGTTACACTTCTTTACTTTCTAATTTGAACAACTGAGACTTTTAAAAAAAAAATAAAAGTTAAAATAGCTCTCAAAATCTGAGTGGATACTCATTAAAATTTTCTCTTCAGTACTTTCAAGACCTGGGTTATCTTATTTTCATGTTGACTGCTCTGTGTTAGTTCTGCTCAGACAGAAGGTAGTGACAATGGATTGTGTGTTAGAGGTTTCTTTACAGATGAAACCTACAGCATCCTAAAGCCCAGTATCTACGCAAATCCAGCAACTTCCACATAGCTCTGTGCTCCTACCATTGCTTTGAACCAATTTATTTATTCATTTGGGCTTTAAGTACTCAGATGCATTCCTTCTTGCTGCAACAGCAGGGATACAGGAAGGGGTGTTTGAAACCACGCAGACATTTCCACCCTGGGTTTCATGAGGAGTTATTCTTGTCTCAGAGATGACGCATTCAAATATCCTTCTGTGGATTCCAGGTGAGTTAGTCACATTTAGATGCTTCCAAGTAATACAGAGAAAGGTGCTGAGAAAATGATGAGCCTCTGCCTAGTCACAAAAAAAAAAAAAAAAAAAAAAAGCTCAGAAAAAGTAGATCTGAGCAAATTACATGTACTAGCCCTCAAAATATTCCATGAAGACCTGGGGCCAAAGGGACTTTACCTTAAAAACAATAGGGAGGCGCAGTATTTGCTTTACTGACTGACCCATCAGCTGCTCTCTGTCCCCAGAAACTGTTCAGGAAATAACTGGAAGTATCTGAAGGCATAAAAGGGATAATTAAGTTTCATTGTGGAAATAAGAGGGTAATCTGTCCAGACAAATCTAGGACCCAGTACTGAAAGCTGTAGTATCTGAATATAAAAAATGAGTAATTTTGAATAAAGATGTCTATCAGGACTGTAAATTCAGAGAGTAAAAAAGTAGCTTTGCTTAATAGACCATCTCTCTCTCCATCTCCCTCTAACTCATTTTCTTATTCTCCTTCTTCCTTTTGTGTTATTGCAAAAAAAATGCGTGAGAAATCTGATACTGAGAATGCTTTAGCTTCATTTCAATCTTCTATTCTCAAAATGTTTTGTTGCTCTGGGAAGATTCCCCCTGTGAGATAACCTCAGCCATGACTGCACGAGGCTTGTGGGGTGACTTATTTGCAGAGGAACTGCTGTATTTTGAGGGGGCTCTGAGGCAGCCAGGTCCCCACTCTTCTGAGGCTCTTAAAGATGTTTGTGAGCTGGCATGAGAAATCACCTGGGACTCAGAGCATACCACAAGTGCTTAGGACAGTGTTTTCTCTGCACCTTTTTTTTTGCTGAGCAGAATTGCAACACTATAAACAAATGTGAGTTTTGCCTCATTCTTAGACCCTGTGAGTTATGAAAGCCCACTCCAGATGTAATGAGTGTATAGATCACTTTGACCAGATCATAATCTATTAGTAAATAATGCTCTCTGAAATTGTATAGGTGAAATAAAGAACTTCTTGCTACTATTGCTGTATTGGTATCAAGGATTACTGAGGAGGCCAACATGATCCTGAGGCTTTGTGCTACTGACATTTAAATACAATGCAGAATTAACTACAGCGTTTGGTTAGCAAATTCCTTTCTGGATTAGGACATTCAAGATTTACACTGCTGGAAACAGAACTCAAAACTATACAAGGCTTACCTCTGCCTTGGCTTCATCACCAACTTCAGCTCACTGACACCCTCACTCATATTTATAGAATTTTTTCCATTAGATTCCTAATTTTGGTGCTGATATTAATTAGCAAATTACACAATACTTTTCAGAATGAGTAGAGTCTGACAGAGCAAACCCCTATAATACCTATGACTTTTCTTCACTATCCCTGGAGGAAGCCCAAGGATACCAGACTAAGGCCTAAGGCCAATTGTCAGCACAGTCTATAGGCCATGGGAAGGTTAGGTTTAAAGAAGATGTCACTTTAGGGACATCTGTGTGACACATGCTGCAGTGTCCAGACATTGGAGACTATGTTTTTGCTCTAAACCTAGAGAGGAAGTCACTAGGAAAAAAAAAGGGAAAGAAGCACAGGGGAATAAAAGTACTTTTGAAAGAGAAGAAATCTACATTTCAATGAAAATCCTTTCAAGGCATTTCAAATAAGAGTCTGAGAGAAATAATTACAAAGTTTGGAGAGAAAGAACGTTAGCTTTGATATCTTTTTCTTCTATGAAGCAATTAAAATAAGCAATTTTTCAAATACTAAGCAGAAAATTACTAATGGCTGAACCCAAAAGCTTTCATTTCCTTCTTGGGGCCTTTATTCTTCTAAAAAAAGACAAAAAAAATGTGAAGGTGGTTTTCCAGATAGATTAATGCTTAAAGCAGTCGCTAGTTGGATGTCATAAAAACTACAGCAGCATAGAATAGCTGAGATTAAGAGCTAGATTTAAATCATGCAACAGTCCAGTTAATATCAATGTCTAATTAAGAAATGCATAAGAAGTCTGTAATGTTGATTTGATGGAGAAAAACCCTAATAGGGTTTCTTTTGGAATTTTCCATTTCAATTGCTGTGTAGACTTTTAATGGATGTCCTATCCAGTCTTTGGTATTAGCAGAAATCATCCTCAAATTAAAACCAAGGCCTAAAATGGAACACAGGTAGACAAATTAGCTGGTCTGGGAAGCAGCCTGGGTAGAATGACAATGTGAGCTGAAGCCGAAATTTTAGTACAAATAAAAGAGAACAAACGTCTCAAATCTGGCGTGGAAACCCTCTCTGCTTCTTATTTGAAACAATCTAAAACCCTGTAATTTGAAACAATGCCATGTTAACCCATTTCCCCACCTCCCTAAGCCTGCAAAAATCCCTGACAATTCATACTTAGACACCTAGACCACTAAGCATTATTAATTAGTCTTTTTTATTTAAAAGACTTCCCATAGTTATGCATATTAGTAGTGTATAGAGGTGGGTTCTTCTCTGCTTGTGATGGGATTTGGAGCACACAGGTCCCTGTCACCATCAACGAGCACCATTAATCTCCCACTCCTCTCTGGGTGACTAAATCTCTTAAACCCCTGAGCAAAACTAAGCCTGTAGCATCTTCTGGGTCCCATGGATCATCCAAGATGTTTGGTCTCTAGATATGAGAGGGAAACTGGTTTTGTGTGTGTCACTAATGCCCTGAATTTGCTAAAAGAGGAGCAGTGTAACTCTTAGTGTGCACAAACCCACTTAGCAGAGAGGGGGAAAGCACAGTGCTGGGCTAAAGCAGCATGGTATTTGTTATCACCACTTTGTTGTTGACCCAGCAAATCCAGAGGGAATGATCTCAAGAATCCAGGAAGACGGAGCACTCAGAATAACCCCTCTGACCAATGCATGCTGGGGAGTAATTTTAAAGTTTGTTAGAACACATTAAAATATAATACAACAGCTATGGCAAAGCAAGGCACATGATTCCATCTGTCCACATGTCTCTTTCCAGTACTAAATCCATCCAGAGACCTTTCAGAATTATATCATTAAGTCTTGTAACTTCCACAGAGAGTGGAAAAGACTGGAGGTGAAAATCAGAGTAACAGTGAAATTTTGGCACTTCTAAGCCACTTTTATTTTTGGGTTGTTGCCTGAAATGTCATGGTCCAAATTCATGCCTGACATTGCTCTGTTGATCCAAGAGGCACAAATATGTCATATTAAAGGGTGATACCGTGGCCCTGGGGGCTGGTCCAAGGATTTTTCTCCTTGAAAGAGATAGGAACAAGGATGTTCTCAGTGAGGTATCTGCCTTCTCAATGGTACAGAGAGTCTAATGTGAGGACATCCAGGTCATGACACAAGTCTGGATTTTTCTGTCCTGCTCTTTCTTGTAAGACTGGGAGGTGCCATGGGTTGGGATGATGCTGGAGGGTTGCTCAGGTGGAACTCTAACAGGGTGCTTTCTCTGCAACCTTTATTAGATTTATGCAATACTTAAGGAAAAAAACCAAGAGTATGAAGCAGGCTGTCTTTTGCAAACACATGCAACAGAAAAAAATAAACCTTAACTTGCCCAACACACTTGAGAGCCACAAATTCTGTCACAGTTTTGCTAAATTAGAGGAATATTTCTCCTCTTCTCCATAAAACCATCCTTTTAGACATTACTGCAGTCATGACCTCAGTGCAGTTCCTGGATTCCTTTTGAAAAGATTAAAATGAACTAATACACCAGTGATCTCATCACAGCGTAAAGGACATCTTACACAGGGGGAAAAAACTAATCATGAGAGCTTCAGTGCTGCATTTGTAGTCGCAGTAGAAAAAGCACTGTAACACCACTGTGGAAAAACAAACTAAAGGTACAATGCCAGAGAGGCATTTTTCCATCTTACAAACCATTTGGATTTGTCCTACCTGATCCTGCCTGTCACACCTGTCATCCTCTTAGGTGTCTCCACATCTATCATCTTTCCTTTTTTCCTGCCTCCATCTACAATTTCCCTTGTCTCTCCTGTGCCCTTCCTACCTGTTTTAATATTCCTGGTAACTTTGAATTGTGTGCACTACTCTTCTCAACTACATCCAGAATGCATTTTGCAGAGTACATATATAGCATCACCTCACACAAAAGTATTCACACATACTTCATCTGTAGTTTATGTTATTCTGGATTAAGAATACCTTTTCCATGTTTTTATACAGTTCTCAGGCCAAGGGGTCATGGATGATGACAGCTCTTATCTAGTTTGGATCTGTTGTATCTTCTAAGAGAAATCAGAAAGATGAGTAGCGAGAAATGCTCTGCTTTCTTTGGTAGGAAAATCTGTCAATTAGTATTTGTGTAAGTGAGATTCTCACCACACTTTTAACGTTGTATCACATTTTGAGGTTGGAAACTAGAATATCTTGGGACTGGGTGATTAAGGTCTTTTTCAACCCAGGCCTTTCTATGATTCTATCATCTTCAGGACATGATGAATACAGTGTTAATAATGCAGTATTATCTGTCGTGCCCACAGGTGCTCCTCAGCTCTGCCTTGAGGTGACACCGTTAAGCAAGAGGTGACAAACCGGTTTCCCTTCTCAAGCTGAATGTCACGCAACTGCCCAGGGGCCAGTTTGGTGGGGGTTGCACCCTGGATTTTTGAGGAGAGATGTGCTGCCGTGGCCCCTTCCCACCCTGCATCCCTGGCAGGAGGAGACAAAACTGCTCATTTACAGCTGTGGTATTTCTCAGGCAGGAGGAAAGGCAGAAGGCATCAGGCTGTAGGGAGGGATTGGAGTAGCCACCTTTAGACACTGACAAAGAATCCTCCAGAACCCATCCAGTGGGCATGACCCCCCAGGGCTAGAGCACGTTGGTACAAAGGATGGTGGTACCTTTCTATCTGCCCAACAAGATTTGCTACTCCTAAATGGGGGAGCAAATACATCCAGCCCCAAATACTCCGCAGTTGATAGACCTGCTTCAGTAAAGAGAGCCCTGATCAGTGATGGAGTGTTGTAGGAGATGTGCTGCAGCATTAGGAAGGTCCAAAAAGCCCAAGGTGCAGTGCAGAGCATCTGTTACCAACAAAAGAATAGCATGTGGAAAGCTGTTGTAATTCCTGTCCCCAGCAGCCTAAATGGAAGCACAGACTTCCCAAGGCAGAGAGGGCTTGGAGGACTCAGGATCTTGAGTGAGATCTTTCCCCAACCCCTGCAGATTCACCAGGTCAGCTCAGTCCAGGCCAAAGTTGCTGGGAAAGGTCCTCGGCTCTACTCCAAGTTCATTGCTCTATTGATTGGGGAGAGATATTTATTGTAGATCAGGATCTTGAGCCAAGAAAGCTGAAGCTGCACGGACTAAATTGTCTATTCCCGGCCCACAGATAAAACAAATGGCCAGTTTTAGCCTAATCATCACTTCTGCCAGAGGAAAGAGAAACTCTTTGAGGTAAGTTCCCTTGGATATAATTCTTTCTTTCTAGGTTAAAGAAGGGCTGCAGCTAGTACATATCCTGAGTCATAATGTGGATTTGCACCTTTCCTGTTAAATATAGCTGTTTTATGTCCAAAGGATCCCTTCTTTCCCTAATGCTCACTCATATTGTTACAACTTCTACATTAGTTGCAGGTGTGAAATGCCAACTGATCTACACTTGTGCTGTCAGCAGGGGAGTAATGTGTGTCAAAGGCCTGGTTCTCAGAGGGGAGGTCACACGGATCTCCATTTGCACATCTGCTTTGCTAAACACAAAACTCTGGAGGTTTGAAAAGCTCCAATATGCACAAAATGGGATGTGATCACTGGGGGCTATACAGAAGGAATTTGGAATGTGCCTGTCATTTAGTAGGCAGGACACAGAATTTTCCCTCCCTACAAAATACTTCCCCTATTACAACAGGCGATGTTTTACTTGTAAGTTCTATATTAATAAGGAAAAAAAACCTACACTTCTCTGCATTCCACGAGAAGACAGGCTACCAAGAGGTTAAAAAAGAACCTCACACATTAAGCAGTTTCAGAAAGATTCTAATATTCAGCATGTCCCTGCTTGGAGTGTGCAGATACGAAGATCAGGAAAGTGCCTGATCAGAGCTCCTGGAGGGACTGTGCTGCTGGAGGCTGCCTTACAGAGGCATCCTGGTTCAGTTCTGAGGGCTTCCAGAAGAGCTTTCAAATGTTTCTGTTTCCTGCTGTTAGTGGACATTTTTCATACCTTGGAATAAGTCTTCCAATGGTAATGTGTTTGCAGTTGATGCCTAGATAATAGTTCTTGCTCAGGGGACCTCTAATACACAGTATTTTATGCTTTCTACATTGTGTATGAGATCAAAGACTCATCCTGTATATGCATATATGCCTAATTCTTTCTTGATTTCTGCTAGAATCCAGAATATCCCTCAGTATCTGCCATAGGGATGCCCACAAAGAATCAATGGAGTATTTTTCGGTCTTCATGCATTTGGCCTTTTAATGTCACATATTAATGGCATCATGATTCTGGTTACTCTGCACACAAAGGACATTTTAAACACATGCATCCAAGCATCATTCACCACTATGCACTGTATTTTTCCTCCCTCGGTTGACTATTTCCAAATATTTTGGGGGGTAGTGAAACCAGCACTGATCTTTACATCCAAAATGAGAAAACAGGGACATTATCATCAGCTGTATGCTTTGTTACATGGAATTTAGATCCTGCATCCTCATAGTAATTTAGCTGGAATTAAAGAAAAGTGATTTCATAACCCCAAAGCCTACTGGGGAGAGCCATGAGCTGAATGCATAGGTCAGAGCATGTTTCATGAACACCTGAAATTCCACCCCTGAGCCTCTGCTGCTCATAATGGACATCTCCTTCAGGAAGCTGTTGAAAATAATTTTCAGCAGAATCAGAAGAGACTTTTTTTTAATACTGAGGAAAAGGATCACTTGCTTTTTAAAGAAAAGTTTAATTCTGGAAAAGACTCTGTGTTGGTACATAAAGGAACTGTGCTGTAGAAGACAGAGTGACTCTTTGGCTCTTCATGGGAGTGTCTGCTGAATTCAGAGGTGGCCTTTCCCCTGAAATTTACACCAGAAATTCAGGAATTTCATCTTTGATCAGAACAACTTCATTACCTTCCTGAGTAATAGGAATGACATTTGTTTCCCTGGGCTGTATGTTATAGACATAATAGACTCATGAAAAGAAATGGAGAAAGGGATACTGATTTTCTTGGAATGAAATACAGAAAATTTGGCCTTGAAAAACATTTGAGTATAACATGCTGAAAGTTTAAAGAAACATTTGAAAAAAATATTTTCCAGGAGCATGCCTGTTAGTTTTTTCATCATTTTTGCCATGTATAATTATGAGAAACACAGACAACTCATAAGATTTTTTGCTTCTGTTGAGAATTGCCTTTTCCAAGATAATTCTGTACACTATTACTTTAGCCCACTGGGTATCATGTAGGGAAGGTGTAAGATTATGCACATGAATATTTCTGTCTACCACTTATGCGTGCTGAGACAATATCAACTTATACTTTCTCCTGTCATTGGTCCTTATTCCATAGAGGATATTCTTAATTACCAGCAAGACAATTTGGTAATATCATGTAAAGTGTAACAGCATAATTTCTGTGATGATTTACACCTGCTAAGGATCTGAATACTGAATTTTATAACGTATTTTAAGTTCAGAAGACAGAGTATTTTTTCTACAAGACAATATTTCTATTTTTAATAGAAATACTCTCATTTATTTAATTTATTGGCACAGTTCTTCTAAATGAAATGGAGCTTTTGAACACGAAGACACCATTTTTACACATTTTCACTGCCCTGAAAAATTTAGAACACACTTCTGTACTGGATTAAATCAACTTGAGTCTAAATGCTTAAACACTATTTTTGACAACTGTGCATGAGGGACGTGCCTGTACAGGGATTCTAAAGAATAAAAAACCTAAAAATATCTCAGTTGCAAAGAAAATTCCCTGTATTCCTTCTTATACTTTGTCATAGTGGTTATATATATATATATATATATATATATATATTTTAACCCTCACAGGTTTATCCCAGTTCTGTTGGAAATGATTGAAATTATTCCACTGACTTTAACAAACTCTGCTTCCTACTGGATTAAAGGCGATATTTGTGCATCAGATTTGCTGGTGATGTCCCACTAATGAAACAGGTAATTTTATAAACATGTTAGGGAGGGTAAGTGCCCAATAAAAAGATGTCAGATAGAGATCCACAAATTACAGTCTATTTGTAACGGAAATAAAACCAGGAATTCTTACTATGAGTCATGAATTTCTTTATAATTGCTTCCACATTTGGGGCAACTTTCTCCTAAGTTGTCTACAGAAACCCTGCCATTCTTGGGGCTTTTGATGGCAGTTATGATCACAGCAACACATCTCATTTCTGATAAAAATTACTTACTTTGGGAAGGATTGTTTTTCTCTCAAACTGCTTTTCTGAGCCTTTATTTTATCTCCGACTATTTTCTTATCCTCCTCCTCATTTTCTATTTCTAATATAAAAACAGAAGTCCTTATCAATTTAGAAGAGCAATAAAACTAAAGAAAATTCAGGCAGAACTGTAAAGCATGGTCTATTTTAAAGTTCCAACTCAGATAATAAGACTCTGGTTTGTGCTGCACCTCACTCATGGATTCGGTTTTCCATAGTGCATTCAGTGTTGTAATAATGCAAATCAAATACAATTTTAATAACTCCTTCCATTAATGTTTTAAGACTGCAACACTTATGAGCATGATTCTAATTGCATGATTTTGCTACAGGCAAGTTTTATAGATCTGCTTGATCTTTGGATATTTGCACCGTTTGGATTATTTTAAATAATTAATTTTTGGAAGCGTTTCAGTCTCAGCAACAACAGTTGGGTTTGATAGTGGTTGTCTTGTCAGTAATTGTATGTATCTTCTTCCGTGCAAGGATAAACTAGATAAATTTAGAACTCTTTGGAAGGAGATGGCTGAGGTTTATACCATGGCAAATGTCATGAAGAACGTTCTTAGGAAGGGAATATTTATAGACTGTGTTAATACAAGGAGCAGAAGAGGTTTAAAGTGAATAAAATTTTGTCATGCAGCACAATTTGTTAATTAAATTGCAGGAATTTCTGCCAAAAGAATACCAAAAATATAATCAACTTAAAACTTTACATACCATTAAACATTCTTGTTTTATGCAACTTCTATTGCCAGTCTCTAATGCACAGAGTGATAGGAATAGGGAAAATAACTCATGAGAAGAATTAATTTGACTTCTGACATTTCTCTGTGTATCTGCTGGGGGTTTCTGCCACAGGGGTCATAGAATCATGGAATCATTAAGGTTGGAAAAGACCTCTAAGATCATCAGGGTCACCCATTAACCCAACACTGCCAGGTCCACCACTAAACTGTGTTCCTGAGAGCAACATCCACACATTGTTTGAACACCTCCAGGGATAGTGACAGCAGTGCTTCTCTGAGCAGCCTGTTCCTATGTTGGATCACCCTCTCAGTGATTAAATTTTCCCTAATGTCCAATATAAACGTCCCCTTGTGCAACTTGAGGCCTCTTCCTCTTGTCCTGTCACTTGTTACCTGGAAGAAGAGACAGGCCCATACCTGGCTACAGCCTCCTGTCAGAGTTGTAGAGAGTGATAAGGTCCTCCCCGAGCCTCCTTTTCTCCAGGCTGAACACCCCAAGCTCCCTCAGCAGCTCCTCAGAGGAGGTGGTTAGGGGCTTGCAGGACCTGTGGTGTAACCCAGCTGCTGATTTTAAGCAAGGTAAGCAGTTGTTTGAAAGCTTGCTCCTCTCTCCAGAAACCTTTGTAAAACCTCAGGCTTTCCTGTCACGGTGCAAAATGGGATGAAGAAAATGAAAGGACATGGGCAGAAGGTAAGTGGGGCAGCAAAAGTCACAGAGAAAGCATTTGCTGAGTGTCTGGTGAGGACCCTTACCTTGACACTCTCCCCAGGGTTTCTCTCTAGTGGCAGGCTCTTGGCTCTCCTCCTTGGACGTGCTGTTCTTCCCGTCGAGCATCACTTGAGATCTACAGCAGAAGGTTCCCTCCTTCAAGACAAGCAGAAACACCAACACAACCTTGCCCACTCTTGATTCCACATTTCTTCTGTAGAGAATTTACTCCAAATTTTGCTCGTGACAATTGCCTACACAAGGCTTGGACAAACAAGCATTAAAAGGAGAAGTGTGAATTTTCTTTGGGGGTTAAAGAATAACCAAAAGTTGCTAATTGTATGCTGAGAGGTGATTTATTGCCTGCAAAAATAGCATGTTCTTTAGTGAATATGGCTTTACCCAAGCCAGTGGTGAAGGTTTTCCTGTCTACTTGGTGAATTCTGTGTTTGGCATGACAGAAAAGAAGAACATCTCATCTGAGTGCATTTTCCTTGCAGGAAAAGGTTCCAACAGTCTTGCTACAGAGTTTACACACTGACAAAGAAATAGTGCATAACTTGTGCAAAACCTATGATAAAATTTTATTTCAACAGAAAAACTTTTAATCAATTCTACTTGAGAGGAAGGGAAGGGGCCATAGGCTTAATGACCTTTGAGAAATATAAGTTTCCATGACTGGATACTCAGAAGTATGGATAATTTCAGCAGTATTTGAGAATTTCAGCGCTAGATCAACTCAGCATGAAATTCTCAATTATTCTTTCCCAGAAGTCATCCGAAATGAGAACACCCTGATACACTGAATTGATGATGAAAGTGGATTATATCTAGGGTTTCCCATGAAAACTCTGTGCTGGGAAATGCCAAACAAGCAAAAAGGTTTGGATTGAATAATGCAGTTTTCATGAAGCTTCTCAGCTGAAAAAAAGATGTTAAAGATTTTTCAAATCATTGCAAGTGTCCCGATACATATTGTTCTAAGTGGACACATATTTACTTTGAAATATATTTTGATTTTAATATTTAATTTGTAAGTGAAACCAAAAAAATGAACTATTTTGAAACTACTGAAGCAAATGGCTCAGTTAGATTTTTCACTTTTTAGCAGCTTATTGGCTAGCCACAGAATTAGCTGAAAAAAAATGAAATCTTGAAAACTCCCAAAGGACAGAAAAAGCACTTCCCTGTCAGCTATAAAATGAGAGAAAATTATAATGACATTTCATTTAGCATAGAGATTTACTAAAACACCCACATTTTCACAGAAGTTGCAAAGACTTGAACTTGGACACACTCTTGGTTTCTCCCCAGGTATGATGCTTAATGATAATGTTTTTACTAGACTTGGTCACCCACACTCTCAGATAGAGTTTCATATGGCACTAGAAGGAAGGCAGGAAGCACAAGCAGGAAATTTTAGCTTTAGTCCAAACTAGTGTGTTTAAACAGAAAATTAGAATTCTTAAATAATGTAGAAGTGAATTATCCAAGGACAAAGACCCCCAGATGCCATGAAGGGTTAAGCTTTGTAGGGGAGAGAGGGAAGGCCTGTGTAGCTTCACTGTGCTAATGGTGTGGGGAAAGAACGTTCTGAGATGCCTGCTCAATTTGTCAGGATTTTATCTTCTGAACTATTACCTTCAGCTTTCCCCAGAACACCCTCCTCAGCCCTTTTATCTGCGAGCTATCTTCAAGTTAACTGTCTGCCTATTGCCTTGGCTGAACCACACTAATAGTCAGCTAATTACACATGAACACTCTAATTTGCTTTGTCTTCCTCAAAAAACCCACACTTGTGCAGGCATGCACGTGAGTGCACTTCTGCTCATGCCACGGAGTTGCACCAGCTGAACCAGGATAAAATTTGTGTCATTTGTTTTCTGCCCCCTCTGATGCCTCTGCCCACCAGGCCACCACCAACGCTTGTCATTCCTGATTTGCAGCATCACCTGTTGCTCCAACGCCAGGCTCCTGTAGAGCAGAAACTGGAGCAAAGAAGAGAAATACGTGTTTGTCATTGAACTGAGCTGAGAAGAAGGAAGAGGAGAATGATAAGATCATAGCCTGCAGCACTTTGTTTATGAGAACATCCTTCCAGTGATATATGTCTGCACCAGGTGAAAGTATTGTGTCACCCCTAACATATTTTAAATGCCAGGGCTGTCATGCAAGAAGACAATGATGAACAAGTTTAAACAGAATATGGTTTTGTAGCCATGTACAGAGTTACCCTTTGAAGGTTTGCACTGGTAGTGCTTCTTAGCAAAATGTTTCCAAGCTCTGTTTTATTCCCCTACAGAACCCCTCTCACACAGAATTTAAACTAAATGGAGACATTTCTATTGCAGGCAAACTGATGGGGTTATCCATAAAGCAGTGCATTTCCTCAGTCAGGATTTTCAGGCCATTTCACATGTCCTCCCTGCCATGCTATCCAAGTTTGTCATAACTCCTTGGATAGGAACCCTGCTCCACTCAGCAAATAGACAAAGAAAGGTCTGTCTGCATTGTGCTCTGAGGACTGATCCCAGGTCACTGCATGGCAGAGGTTTACTCAGACTAGCCCTAGCATGCTCCTGTGGACTGAATTCCTGTTAGCTGCTGGAGCTCCCAGACCACATCACCTTCTTTAATTCCACACAAAAGAATTCAGTTTGTGTGCTCCCAGGCTGCCTGGCCCTGTGGGACGGGGTAAGCAGGGTCATTTGGAGGATTCTCTTCAGAAGTGCACTCCTGGGCCAAAGTGAAAGGCTAATGCATGAGCACATTTCCTCACCAGGCAGATATGCCCAGAGCTATCATCACATGGCAGTTTTCTTCCCAGATGTTTATCTGGAGCTCAACTGCACGAACGCCATCCCCATGCCATAACACTGTTTCACAACACCACTCATGTGCTCAGACTGACAGCTCAAATTGAGCCTTGGGAAAGCCAACATCCAACACATGATATTGCATATGGGCAAGACCATATCCACCTTGGATTCAGGTGAAAGAACTTTAGCCATGTGTGTCACGTGGGGATGAAGGCAACCGTGACACCGCGGAGTTGTAGGTCTTTGAGGAAGACTAAGGTCAGAGCCACTCCATGACCCATCCAGGACAGCATTAATAACCCTTTACAAGAGAGAGGAAAAAAGCCTTAAAAAACTTTCAAGGAGACAGGATTTCTTAAGCACTTATTAAGGTCCTGTGTGGGCTTGTGTAACGCGTTCACCATCTGCCCCTCAGTTTTCCTTCCTGTAAAATGGACATACCTTGTTTTCCTCACAAGGTTATTAAGAGGATTTTCCAATTAAGGTTTGTCATAAATGAAAGTGTCTTGCAAACAGTATTTAATCACCTGGCTAAAAATGGTCTCCAACTTCTTTGGGCAGAATATAAGTTTTCACAGGGACTTGTCACAGTGTCCAGCTTAACAGACGGCTATGGGATCACATGCTGCATCTTTAAGACAGAGTTTACTTCTGAATCAGTAAATGTACTAGACAAAGCAGCCATTATTTATGCATTCCTGCATACGTGGCAAGGTGAAAATAATAGAATAAACATCATATACTTCATTATGATATCGGTTTACACTTCCAGGGTACACAAAAAGAGGCCATTTCATCAAGCTAATTGCCTGAAAGTAAAAGAGAGAGAACTTTAGCTATTAGTCTATTATGGGGCTTTTTTCTTAATCACAAATAGGGGCCGTGTGTCCCCAGGGGGATGTGTATTCTAATTTACAATTGAACTACAGATCAGAGCAATCAATCTTGTGCAGCACTTTTACAGTGTAATTGCTGCAACATAACAAATAATAAAAAAAAAAAAAAAAGCAGCCTAAGTCGAGTTTCAGCTTGAGGTGGAGATATTTACCAGGCATTGGTTCGGGGTGGGAGGGAGGCAGAGAGAGGAGAGAGGCGCCAAAGCCATGAATATGCAATGAGGGCTCATTAGTGCCCCAGTGTTGCCATGACGAATGGCATTATCCCCAGACTGGTGCAGCCTAAACATGAATTTTATAACGACCCATTTATCATGACTTGTCATGGCTTTCTTTACTGTACTTTCTACTGACTCTCACACCTTCCACCATTAGCACCTCGGAATCCCTTCCTTTTGTTCTTTCATCTTATTCCATCTTAGTTTTTGGTGACGATTCTCAGGTGACAAGGAGAGGAGGGCTGAAAACGCTGGTGTTCAAGAGTTTAGAGCTTCCCAAGCTGAAGACCCACCGCCAAACATGTTGGTGGTCTTCAGCCCACTTACTAGTGGATAAGTGTCCTCATTGTCAGGAGTATCTGCAATCTTGTCAGTTGACTCAGCAGAAAGGTCTCGGGTTGACCGAGCATCCAGACAACTATCTTTCCACTCTGGCAGATGTGATGGATGAATCTGTTTTGTTGACCTAGGCCCGTCTAAAAGTGCTCTTCCTCAGCCCACGCCAGCTATGTGCACAGTGTAACAATCTACCCCTCATCTTCACATTGAAAAAGGTACAAAATTGGATAAATAAACAAAAACTGCTTTCTCCCCAGTTTCACTTAAACAAAACAAACAAACAAACTAAAAAAAAAAGTAGTGGGTGTAAAATCTAAGTGATAGGGAAGGCATTTACCTTCCAGGAGCAAGCAATATTAGTCAACTCTACAGGAAAACAAAATTACTGTGAAGTAATTAGTGTCTGGCTTTAGCTCATTTTTGGTCACTGCACGTTGTCTGTTTTACTGCTATCCCTTTGGCCTACCCAATCCCACATTTAATATACCACTGCTTAGAAAGAAATCCCTGTGGCTCAGAACACTGAATTGCCATTGCTGGGCTAGGGCCTGCTCTCTACTATATAGAGGCTTTCATTTCCCAAGTTATGAATCTGACATCTCATGGCCAAATCCATGCCAGTTTATTTCTGAGAAGTCTGTCCTCATTATTTACCCCAAAGAGTTTCACTGTCAGTCTGCCTTTTTTTTTTTTTTTCCACTGTGAAGTGGCTGGAGTATCTGAAAGTATCAAGCCTCTCTTTGTTGGATTTTACACTTTTGCTATTACAAGAATTTGTCTTTGGGGATAGAAAAATCAAGCAACTTATTTCCAGCTATTACTTGGATAGGACTTCATGTTCTTAAACAAGTTGTGAGCTCTCATGATCTCTGGAAACAACTCTCCCGAGGTCTTACATCAGGGTAGTCCTACAGTTCTTTCATTACTCTACTGGATGTTTGAAAATATTAAAAGGCATCTAACATCCCAGGCCAGCAATTTATAGACTCAAAGTCTGGCGCTGTAGCCCTCAAAGCCTCTATTTCTTCCACAAAATCCTCACTTTGCTATTATTGTCGCCAAGACAGGCACGTGTTTCACTAGGAGTAGTTTGTCAAGGCAACAGTCCATTATCCCAAGATTCATCACAGGTTACCACTCTGGTACGCTGTGGAAGAGAGCCTGGATGTCAGCAAGGGAGGAGAAAGGAAAGCTTGCTCTCAGAAAGGTGCATTTGGGAAATGACACACCTTGATTAATCAGGGCATAGCTGATTAGGCCAGCAAATGCTTGCCATTTTTTTTTTCTTTTTCAAACCCATCTGTGTTCCTTTGGAGAATATAGATATATAAAAATATATGTATGTGCAGTTTTTTAAAGCCCCAGGCAGCATATTGCACAAGTCCCTGACCTTTGATGGAGAACTCCAGCTCCCACTACAATACAAACAATGTTCTGTTAATTATCGGGAGACAAAAGAAGAATAGAAATCGCTCTTAAAGAGGCAAACCAGAAATGACATCTAATATTGCAGAAAATGTCCACTGTCTTCACAAGGACTCAGGACACAACAAATATTATCATTATTCCTGAGAATAAATGTTTGCCCTATGACCCAGGTGACCTGATCATCTATTGAGTAGAGGGAATGGAGAGTTGTCACAAACAATGTTGTTTAATTAAATTATTTTAATTTAGCTCCTATTAGGAGCACTAAAACTGACTGTACTCAGTCTATAAGATCAGATTGGTAACATCTGATTGCCAGACCATTATCTGTAGTTTATGTGATGGAATAAGAAGATTCCTGTTTGAGTTGGTTGCAGTACTCACAGGTCCTATCTGTGGAGCTTATTCCATTGTTTTATACCAATTCTTGCAGCTCCCTTTGGGAAATGGGCTCATCTTTCTTCCACTCACCTCATCGAGCAGATGGACATGGAAACAAGGACTGCTAAGGGCCAGCCAATGCACATGACACTGAGCTCTGTGTCACTTCAGCACCCAGCACCACTGGGATCACAGAATCACATCAGAGTTTTCTAGGTTGAGATCAACAACCATATGGAGGGCAGCTGTACAGGAAAGGAAAACATTCACTACTCCTCAGTCAACCCACAAATGGCAACCATTAAAATAAAATAATTGCTGTCTTTAAAATATTAAGTCCTTGGTTCTAAGCTGACAGGACAATAATGATAAGAAACGAACAAATTTCAGGAGGAGAAAGGTGACTTTCATTGTCAGATGAAACCAGCTTCCAATAAAAATATCAGATTTGAGATTGTTTCATAGAGAAATTAAGAGATGTAAGCAATAAATTCAAGTAGAAGAAAAATCTACAAAGTGGGACTAGCTGTTTATCCTGAATTTAGGGTAATTTTCATCATTGAGTGCTGTAGGATCAGAAATAGGCTCTGAACAGACTCACATGAGAATTCTGCTTTAAATATATATATTTGAATGTAGTAAAATTCTGACCATATAGTAGAAATATGCAAAATTATATATGCAGTAGTTTTCTACATTTACAGACAGAATTCACAAACTTAGGATAAAAAAAAGAACCTGAAAAAAACTTCAGGTGTGATTACTATTTAATGATCTTCAATGTCCTTTGAATGGACACATGTACAAGAAAATTTTAAAAAAATCATAAAACCAGATACTATTTCTCTGTGTAAAGTGTCACACTTTAAAAGGCATCACAAAATGCCCACACTGAACACAAAACTCCTTCTGAGTGAACACGGAAGTGAGTGAACAGCCAGGCGGTGCCAGGGACATATCCTTATGTGCTTGTAAGGGCTCTGATTGTGCAAAATAAACCTGAACAGCCTTTTTTTTTTGCTATTTTTTGTGGAGAAATTAATCCCTCCCTCTTTAGTTCTGTTTCAAATATGACCTAATATTATTTTCTCTGTTCAAAGTTTGACTTTAGTCATCCTAATGAACTAATGATCTTTTCCTCTGGATACACTTCAGCTTTGTCTTTGAGGCTCCTCATCTTTCTCCAAGAGGAGCCAATGGCTTGCTGCTCCTCACTTTTAAACAAACAAACAAAACGTCCTTCTCCCCCCCCTCCTCCCCACTTTCTTTAATGACATCTTCAGTCATTAATGAGTTAATAAAAATCTCAAAGTCATCTGGGAATAGATAAGGGGGAAGAAAGAAGAGTATTGTACACATAATGACAGGCTCCCTGCTGGCCCTAAGATGTCATGGGTCAGCCATGTCAAGAATGTGTGTGCCCAATCATCTGCTGATTTTTATCAGCAAGGCCTGAAGCAGAATCTGACACGGCCAGTTTGGGAGTTACAATGAATAAACAATGACTTCTTGGATTGTTGGCGGCTGTGTGATAGAGTGAGAGGGTTTATATATACTAAAACATGATGACATTAGCAATCAATATACCAATTAGTGGACAAGTTATTGGATGAAGAATGAACATGTTCTGAGCTTTGTGCACTTTGAACATGCTACCAGCAAAGGAGACCACAGAAATAATGTTAATTAGCCCATTCCAAGCTTGATGTGTTAATACCTGATGATGCCTTGAAGTTTCTGAGAGCATGAGGTAGAAAAGCCCTGGTCTGATATAGCACATGAAACATTTTAAATATAAGACTCAAGCCTAACAAATTTATTTTTCATTAGAACTTGAGGAAGAAAGGAATAGGTTTTTTTCCACTGAGCAACTGAGTGTTGGAGCAATGGATTCTAACAGACTTCAGTTTTTCTCCATAAAATTTCACCCAAACATCCCCAGCATACTACACAAATTTCATCACTGAGAATTTAGAACATATTTTTATGGGTTGGCTAAGGGAATATCCCAACAACTCTCACCTGCCTATTCTTGAGTAGAGAAAGGAAGATAAAACTTTAACACGCTTTGTTATTTCTGTGTGACTGGAAATGCTTTTCTGCATCTGATCAGTCTCTTACATTCTTTAGTGTGCTCAAAATATTTAGTGTTCATGGGTTTGTCTTCTCTTATTCTGGAAGTGATTGTGAAGATAAAATGACAGTATTTTAATTGAAGCCAGAATGGGATTATAAAAGTCACCTAATTCCAAGCATGATATAGAAGAAAACTAAAATGGAGATAAAGGTTGCAGGCAGATTTAGATTGGAGTTAAATGGTGTCAGCTCTCCATTAAGAATGGACAAGCCCATGATCTAATGGAGACCTCATGAGTTTTGCCCTGAGATACATTGTTAAAACGATGTGGGAAAGACAGGTTTTATGATGGTTCTCCATCCTTTTCTGTGTAGTCTCTGAATGACAATTTTACTGCCATCTGGGAAGCAGCAATGCTATGGACCCTTTGACTTTTGCTCAGGTGGGAGCAAACAAGGCAGGGTGTGAATATAAAATTTAACGCTGTCTGCCAGGACATCAATGCATGCAGTAGAAATTGTGCAGAAGTAGGGAGGAGAAGAGTTCAGACATCAGAGTGGCCCTGTGTACTTGCTGTGTGTCAGGGGATGAAAAAAATCTCGAGATCCATCTCTTACAGATCACTTTTGTGATGTTACTCTAAATTACAATCAAATCTGCTCCTGCTCCTCAGAGCACTAAGCACTTCTCAGAGTTGTATTGAATGGTGATGGCAGAGGGACCAGCCTCAGACAAAGGGGGAAAATAGAGGAGACTGCATCTGGTTTTAACTGCAGTGGTTATGAAGTGTTCAGCTGGATCCTTCCAAATGGCTCTTCCCTTTCCATTGAGCAAGTTCTTGAAAAGTTTAAAAGTGAATTTGTCCAGCATGGGTAATATGAATAGCAAAATGCTTTTAAATGTAAATATTTCATAAAAATAGCACCATTACCATACATTGCAGTGCATACAGTTAAAAAAACCTAACTCAATAATCCCTCCTCTGTAATTTACAATTAACTTTTTGCCTCAAGGTAACAGCTACGTTCACAAAAATAATGGTAATAGATTGACCTTGTTATGAATGGATAACAAGCTGGAAACAATATAGTTTGTCACAGAGCATTAACTGTTACTGTTGAAATTGTAAATAATGTGTATAGAACTTACAATGTAAATGGCTCCCCTTAAAAATATTAATTATGTCAATTAAACACTTGATGCATAATGGATTATTCTGAAACCTATTTAAGTCCATGTCAGACTGAGTACACCATTTTCTAAGATCCCATTCCCAGACTACTGGAAAAATCCATGACTGTGCTTTGATGGCTCAAGGTGGACAGGGAATATCACCTTAAATTAAAGATATATGGCTGCTTCTTTTGTTTGCATGCTTCTTCACCTGGTACAGCATGGGAAGGTGAGACTGTCTACAGACATAAGGTTTTTCTGAGACATATCAGTTCTTATACCTGGCTGGTTTCTCACACCAGAGTGATCTAACTCAGCATTCTCAAGCCAGTGAAAGCTGAGGGTGATGCTGCTCAAATCTCCTCCTTGTGTGTCCTTTGGAGCCCGGGCTGTGCTCGTCCAGGAGAAGGAGGTTGCTGTCACTTGGTTTTATGGAGTGGTCCAAAGTTGATGTATAACACCTGGCATAGAAAAACTTAGTTTTCTCCCAGTGTCTGATGACCACTAATTCATGAACAAGACACTGAAACATACTTTTTGTGCTTCCCAGCCACGGCTCCTCAGCTGTAGCTCAAGACTGGACTTAACAGCACAATACTTCAGTGTTCTGGCCAATTACCACGTATAGCCTGTTGCCTTATAAAGGAGGGATTCCCACTAGATTATCCACATAGAGAAAGTGATACTAAAATGACAAGCCACCAAGAGGTCAAATAACCAGTTGCCAGAAGTTAAAATAACTAGACTGTGGAGCAGCAATATCTGAGGGGCTGGCATGTGTCCCAGGACTGGTTGTCACACAAATGAAAAAAAAGACAGCTGGAATCTTTTTGGATTGACTGTTATTTTCTGTGAATATAATGTAAATCTACCACTCTGGTTTTTTAACCAGACGCCTGAACTGGGAGGTGAGAAACTGGTTCAGTAAAATACAAGGCCTCTTTATATCTCATTTTCCCATGTGTGAGTTTCATCTACTTTGTTTAGTTTTATCCTTTGGGATCAAGGACTGTTCAGTCTGTCTGAGCACAAAGAGTCTGATTACACTTTGGGCTCTCCAGCAACCCAAGCAAATACATTGCATCCTCCCTTGCCAACAAAGTCTCCACAAATATATAACTGGGCAGGCACCTCTGCCCACCATGGGGTCAAACTCCCAGCCAGGCTGAGAAAGCCACAGTTGGATTTCCCTCTGCCCAATGCTTTTCCCTGGGCAGCTCTTGTTTCACCACCACTTAATGTTTGCTATACATTCGGTGCCACCTCTTTAAAGATGTACATCTGAATGGGCAAGAAAGTTAGGGATTAGCAATGGGCAGAGGTCAAGTCTGTCAAGTCTTTAAGCATGTTGTTGGTTGTAAAAAAGATTACGTTACTGGCAGCCCTTTGCCAGATCAGTACTTCCATGCCAAATGTTAATCCTTGCTGGGGACGAGATGGCTTGTAAATGTTATGGGAGAACATTGCTTTTCCTGTAGAAAACAGGCATTTATGGTTAAAACATGGATTGTTTTCTCATGCTTATGTTTGCATTTCATGCCAATTCACTCTTGCTTGCTATGAGCTTCGCTTCAGTACTTACATCTAATCACGGAAGGTCTTTATTTGTGTAGTTGAGGAGAGAATGGTTGAGTTCTTGGAGCACTGGGGAGCAGAAGAGCCAGAGCTCAGCCTCAAGTTTTGCCAGAGGACTTGCACTGTGAAACTGGGCAAAGGCAACATGCCTGCTCAACTTCACTTTTCTCATCTGTAAAATGGAGCTCCATGTAAAAAGGGTCCTGTAGAATTTTATTTGTGACTGTCAGAAGTTCAGTGTTTATTTGATTTATAAAGCAATCTACCTATTTTAGTGTGGCTAACTACATAGCTGTAACTTTTTAAGTAATGTGCTTTCCTACAGTCATGGAATCACTGAACCATTTGGGTTGGAACCTTCAGGATCATCTTGTCCCAGCTCCCCTGCTGTGGGCAAGGAACTTTCCACTAGACCAGCTTGCTCCAAGCTTTGTCTGGTATGATGTATTGGGCACATCCACAATTAGACACTTTGGTTTCCAGGCCAGGTGCTTACACAAGGACAGCCAAGGCATAAGCCAACACAAAATTTTAAAATAACAGAGGACTCAGATACCCCAAAGTTTGTTCTGCTATGGATTGAGAGCACAACTGAGTGGGAGCAGCAGCTGTTGTCAAATGTGTGCAGGACACTGCACGTGGCTGAGCACAGTCAGGATAACATTGTACCAGCAGATCTCAGCAGCTGACAATGCTCACAGAGCTGTACCAGTGCAAAAACTCTAGGAAGTCTCACAGCTGTCTCATGTGAAAGGGAAACAAGCAGACCTGGGTGCAAACTACACTCATTTTGGTATCTAGACATCCCCAGTGTTTCTGTGACTCTGTTTTTCACCCAATTTTGGGAGGTAATGAAACGCTATGCTAAAGCAAAAATCAACAAAGTTTCACTTTAAAGGGTTTGATGAGGTCAGGAAAACACCAGTGCCTGAAGCTCATGAGTAGAGGGGGCCATGTAAGTTCCCAGGTAGATTTGATAACAGAGTTCATAAAATAAGGAAAGCAAATTCAGTCTGGGGAAACCTGAGCTTCTAGGTTTCATGCCATGTACATTTAGTAGCTATAAAATTAGAATACTCTGGTAGAAGGGGATTCAACATTTTTTCTGGCTAGAAGTAAAAAATGATATGCAGCATCCTAAGTATTAAATTCTGTTAGTTCAGTTTTGTTATGCAGATGGATTTTTTTCCTTCTCCTCTACTCTTTAAAATGTTTTGAATTAAAATAGCTTACTCAAGGTCACCGAAGGCATATGGTCCTGCTCAAAACTTTAAACAAAACATTAGTTTTTACAACCTTTTGTAATTTGGTATTGTATACAACATGGTTATAGACGGAGTTTCTGTAATCTTTGCAGTGGGTGACAGAAATATGAGAGCCAAATTTATAAGCCATTTAGTGAAGCATTTAATCAATTTCATGCATAGGAAATAACTCCGATTGCTTTGCTTTATCAATCTTGCTTTCCCGGAGACCTGCAGTCACCCCAACCTCAAAACACTTCAGTGCATGCGGGGGGAACCATATGCAAAAATCTAATGCTGTACACAGTGTCAGGAACTTCTGAGGTCTGTTTAAACTTGCCAGCATCAATAATCCCTCTTGAGGCTGCTAATATATTTCAGAAGGAAGGCAGAAAGCCTAATATTTATAGGAAGTTGCAAGACCTCTTTTTAGAGAGATTTTCCTTAAACATCCTTTGTCTCGAGTGAGTCTTTGACACTGTGTAGAGTTATGCAGATTGAGCTTGCCTCTAATACTAAAGTGTTTGTGAATGTTGCCTTTAATCACTTACAAACACTTAAACACCCTTCCTGCATCATGTCCCTGTTTCCATAAACTGTGACTGGCATATCATTTGTCAAATTCAGAGACACTGCTTGGGATGACACTGCTCACTAAGGTCATAGCAAGAAAGACAACATGAGGTCTGGCCTGTCTTGCAGCCCACTTAGAAGTCACATTCACCCATGACTGGGACTGGGGGTTTTATGGGAGACTGAGATGAAGGATTACAGAAGTTCCTCTTCTGGTCTACAGCCCATGGCTCTGGATGTAACACCTGACTTTTGGCAGTGGGCAAGAAGCTGGGAAAAACACTCCTTACCACTTCCAAAGGACAAAGGGTGAAGTGGAAGTTCCTGAGCTCTGTTCTGTATCCAGCTGCATCTGCACTCATAAGGAGTTGGGAAAGATCTGCTCTACTGGTACATGACAGCACGAGGCACTGCTCTTTCTACAGAAAGGAAAGGAAAACCTTGACCAAACCAACCTCATCCTCTTCTCCTGTACCTAAAATCCCCACCTGGAGTAAGAGATAAGGCTTAAAAGACTATTTCAGAGCACACTTTCTTCTCATGTACTACAACATCTTGTACAATACCCCAAGCAGAGTACTATGCAGTGATTTTTTTTCCTGAGTGAAAAATTCCTGAAGGAGCAAAAAGCCAATCTCTCTGATAATCATCAGCTGCTCAACTATATTAAATTTAGACAAGGCTACAATAGTGCCAGAGTTGTCCCCTGCCCTCTAAAATTAGAACTGAAAGAATGGTGGGCATAGTGCTAAATATATAACTCATTTAAAAATAATGTGCTCTCAGGCTTTCCTAATGCTTGAAAAACTGATCATCATAAATCTCTAAAGTTCTGTTTGCACAGCCAGCCTGCCTTCATCAGCCCCAAACATGTTCCAGTAGGGTCTGTCTTTTCCTGAACATCCACTTTTTCTCACAGCACATAAGGAAAAAAAAGCAGGAAAGGTTTGCTACTGTTAAATGATAGTTAAACAATAAACTTCCTAGTTATCTACCAGAACAGAAGCTTCACCTGCCCTCTGCTTTCTGTTTAGAAGCAAAAAAAAGAAAGAAAAAAAGAGTGAATATTTACTATCTCTCATAAGCACTAGTTCTGGAAGAGGTGATAGGGACCATCCATTTGAAATGATCACAAGCATGAGGTTCAGCTCTTCAAGCTGTAGAAAAACCATAACAATCCTCTACAGAATAAAAAGAGATCCACAAAGAATCAAGAAATCTGATTCTTCTCCTGTTTCTCAGCTCTGGCAAAACCTAGTGCTAACAATTTCAGAATCAATAAAATCAGCAGGATGGATTAAGAGCAACTTTGCATAGGAAGAGGAGGATGAAAGACCTACATCTTTCCTTCCTTCAATGTCAGAAAAACTTCTACCTGGAAGAAAACATCTTCTTTCCTTCCCACTTCCCTTCTAACAATGCACAGAACCCACCAATGGAAGAAGTTGTATTAAGGAATTTGTAGAGAGTTGGGGCCTGGATGCAAATTGGACTAAAGGAATTCTGGGACCTTGCAGGACTTAGAAATCTCCACCATGAGACAAGGGGTGTCATGGAAAATGTAGGCTTTTATTTGCCAGCTGTTTCTCTTTCTCTATCATTTTGTCTGTCAGAGAATCTACAACAGAGGAGAGTGACATGAGGGGAGGGGGAATATTTGTTCAGGGGTTTCATGGAAGTACCAAGAAAATGCTTTGCTGTCAGGTGCAGTTCTTCCTTGGGATGGGGAAACAAATCTGGGGTCTGTGAGAACCCAAACACCACACAGCTGAAAAAAATACAGGTGGAGACTGTGTGAAGTTGGGGGCCATGGTTAAAACAGAGAATGCTACTTCACCACAAAATTTGGTTATAAAGGAGTGGTATAGGGTTTTCCCTTCTGCTTCAGCTGCTCTTCACCTCCCATGCTTGTGGGGTGCTGCAGAGGGCTCGGGTCTGTGCTCATGGTCTCCTGAAGGGTTGTGAGAGGTGCCTGTGCCACAAGAAGTGGATCTGGACTTGATCTGCTGCAAATAGAAATGCTTGTTAGGGAAGAAAACAGGTCATATTACACTATTCTTGTACCTTAAATAAATCAAGAAAGGTGTAAATGTGCTAGTCATGAACTTATTTCTCCCTTGGGCTACTTCCATGAGATGTTTCATTCTCTTCCTTCCCCCCTCCTCATTCTACTTTTGCTCTTTTGGATGCCATCAGCTGATTGGAGGGGTTTGCTGAAAATGGAAATATTAAAAAGGCATGTTTTGTGTTTGCTGATCTGGAACATTCTGGGGGAGATTAACTCTTTGAATTCTTCACCCCATGAATTTGGGGTTTCCCCTCTGGTTTATCCTTGCAGAAACACTAAGGCAAGAGAAGTATAAGTAAAAGAAACATAAAAGTTTTTTCTGTGTAGATGTACTTTTACAACCTTAATCACCAGGTGATCTTCTTTCCTTTTAAAAAGCAAGTAGGATAAAAATTTCCACGCTTTTCTACTTTTATTTTTTAAAGGGTCATAGTGATTACCAAGCATGTGCCAGTGGGCTGTTTCTGGTGAAACTGGTGTTTTTAATGACCTTACTCTGAAAGTGATCGCTTTGCCACCCCTAGGAGCTGTTTTTTACTCTGTAGAATTCTCTGGACTTTGTCTAGAGCTGCTCAATTTTTACTAATGAAAGTAAATGAGAATTAAAATAAATGTTACTGCCTGCTGACTCACCAAAGGTGGTTTTCTTGAAGCAGAATAGACCCAAGCTGGAAACCTCAATCAAGTTTTTTACCGGTTAAAAAACACAGTATTTTATGGATGTAATTTATAAGCAGAAAAGAAGAGGGCTATTCCCAATATTATCTTTATCTTCTAGACATAAATAACAAACAACTCCAGTAATCAAAATTTACTGCAATTGTAATAGGTTTTGGCATCGTTTATGTGTCGCAGGGAATGTTAACATAATGTTGACTTTCAGGACTGGGGCCAATTTTTTAAAATTTTTTTTTCAAAATTTTTTTTTTTGGCTGGATTCATTATATATTTATATATATATGTATAAAACCTCCCTTCCCCCCAGTATATTTGTGACTTTTATGGCATTCAAGATATTAATTCTCATAAATAACACCGTTTATATCTCCTAATCAGAAAGTTGAAATTATCTGTGACAATGTGAACACTAAAAAGTTGTATACTATGAAAATATTTCAATAATTAATGCATGCACTATCTAGAGCAATTGACAGTGAGGTCATAAACATAATGGGCCATCTGTGTTTGATTTGTATCTGAAAATGCTTAAAGGGAAAGGCAGGTAATTCAGGCTTCTCTTACAAATGTAAACAGGCAAGATTTTTCACCTTCTCAGGAGGTTGTTGAACCATTTCATTACTTTAAAGAAGAAGGAAAAAAAAAAGGTTTTTCCAGGCTAGAGCCTTTTAACACGCTTGCATTTTGCTCCTGTATTCTCTGACAAGCAGCACACACCAGTGGGGCTTTTAGTCTTCTTTTACAGTACACAGAGGGTTGTCATTCTCCTTTATTTACTTTATATTGTTTGCTCTATAAAAAAATGCCACTTCAGGCTCCCGAGCAATCCCACCAGCTCACTTTGCATTCTGAGACCAGGGTTTAAATAGTTTCCTTTGGACCTTTCCAAGTTCAGATCTGCACCGGGCTGTTGAAAGACAGCAAAAGGTTTATGCAGGGATCTGGCTCGTTGCTCCTTTATGACCCTTCACTGGATTTGTCCCAACTTGTCTCCTGAACCCTTTCTCCCCTGTGAAAGTCGAGATTCAGGTTACCTGCATATCTGGGGGTGGATTTAGTTTAGCACTGGATTTCTGTGCTGAGATGGGGAGAAATGGATTGTCCTGCCATTGTTAGGAATAACTTTTTATCTCTGAACTTATATGCAGTGGCATAAAGCCAATATCAAGCTGGAATGACTCAATAAATAAACAACCAAATACCCCTCTTGTTTTCACTGGCTGATCCGATGACAGTCGGGCTCCTGCTCTTGGCACCGACCGAGGCTCTGCTGAAGGAAATGCCATTATCTTCCCCGTGCCAGGCAGAGATTAATACATTCTTAGAAATTGAATCCAGACAGGACTTCTAAATGATTTCATGTGACCTCCTGTGTATCAGGGCTATTAAATACTACAAATTACCTATGATAAGACCAGAGATTGCAACCTATTTAAAACTCTGTACATTTTTTTCCCCTTCTGGTCTGCCCTTTCTTGTTCCTCAAATATAAAGTGTAGGCACAGAATGGGTCATAGCAAGGTAATACTAAAGTCCAGAGAAACTGGCTGAAATATGTCTGGGTATTCCAGCACAGTAAGAATCCCCTCACTGTCCCTGATAATCTGATCTGGGCTAAATTCCTTCTCAGGCCTTAAACTGGTGACCAGTGCAATCTGTATATGACAAGAACAGACACCAGCTACCACTTGTGAGACCTCTTCACTGCCCCCCCAGACTTTGATCACCTCTTAAGCGTTTCATATCTAGCATTGCAAAATCTTGGATGTAGTCAAGGGAAAAATAAATAAAGCAATAAAGCAAGACCAGAAGCTGAGTTATACACCAAGGTGTGAGAATTATTCTTGACATTGCAAGTACCTGTCTAATGCTTGGGACCCTGAAGCATAAATATTTTCCTAATGCTGGACCACGAGGTTAATACAAGGGGACAAGAGAAAGCTCCAGATTCACAGAGTGGTAAGAGAAAGACTGTGGTTTATGGATGCTGAACATTTGCATTTCTCTCACTTGCATAAGGATCCTCCTCCTTTCCCCACATCCTCTCAAACAGGAGGGTGTATTAATGGCTGGGTGTTCCAAGTCAGAAGAAGATAAATTCTATGCTGTCCAAGCCCAGTGGTCTTAAAGTTTAGCAGTGTGCTGTAGTGGGAAACTGCATCTTACTTCAAAGCTGAGTTTCTGTAATCCCTGTTTCCATTTTTGCACCTTGTCATATTGTTGGCAGCAAGGTCAAATGCCCCACGTTATCCAATCTTCTCCCTGTACACAGGTCCTACTGTTTAGAAATCAAGTCCTCTTTCTCCTTTTTTGCTCAACTGAAGAGTTTGAGTTTACATGTTGCACAGCAGTGCTTGTTTCTAGTATCTAGATTGTTTTGTTCTCCTATGGTCTCACTTTGTTATGTCTCCCTTTTGAAAGTAAAGTTAGACCCAGCTGTCAAATTATTTGAATTACCAGTTTTTGTCAGAACAGATAATGTCCATAATGTCCATAATGTCCTTGCTTCTACTGGAATCTCTCTTTGGTAGTTTTTTTTTAATTTTTTTTTTTTTTTCTCCATTCTAGCTCTAGACTCCAGATAGTTTTGGCCTCATTATGCTGAGTGGAGGTGGAGATTAAATACTTCAGGTTCAAAAGTTTTGAGACAGTTTCCCAATCTATAAAAGTAGCCTTGTTCCCTGATTTTTGCTGTTTAGCTCCATTGCAGTAAATACAGCATAACAGAGCACCCTGAACCAGAACTTCATCCTCTCCCACTGCTTGCTGAAATAATAATTCTTCCTGTCATCTACAGATTTTATTAGCACAATTTTATGTACTATATGAAAATTTCATAATAAAGTTCATGATACTATAAACTGCAATCTGTGTCAAACCAAAGTAAAACCTGACCTAGCCATAGTCTGTGACAGATTAGGGAAAAATTATTGGAAGGACTACTCTGTACCTTCCTGATTTCAAAATCAGCAGTTAAAAGACATCCAAAGCTGATGTTTAATATTACTCAGTGAGGTTTCCTGGTTTTCAAAATCCATATATACTTTTGTTCTCTCCAACATCTTTGAAAATGAGTTCCATCATTGAATTCACACTGAGGAGAAAAACACTTTCTTGTAGCAGGTGCCCTATATTGTATTATGAAAAAGAGTGAATAATCATTCCCTACTTACCTTCTCTATTCCAGATTTTATAGGTCAGATACTGTGTTCTCTTTTTCTTTTTCAGATATCCTTTACTTAAAAGAAGCAGGAAAGTGTTATAATTTTCTGCATCTGTTTTGAGTCAGAGTGACCAGAACCACTGTGGATTTATATGTGGCATGAGGATGTTTTCTACATTTTTGTTCTCTACTCATATTCTTGTATCTTATTTTCCCTTTTGTGGGGCACTGAATAGATGCTTTACAGTGGATTATTCACAGTCACTGAGGTCTTTATGGCACAGGTGCATCTACAGCCCTTGTGTATGTCTGTATTGCACTTTTATTATTCTCCACCCAGTGACACTGATTTTCTCCTGTTTTTCTAGTGCTCTGGCACTTAGTATGGTGAGATATTTTAGCTGGGATAGTGCTGGATAATTCTCTATCACCTGTACATATTCGATCAACATAGTTGGTGAAAGACTCCTGGGGGGCCCCTGCTCAGTGACTTCCCCCACTCTGAAAACTGAGTATTTATTCTTGTAACCACCACATCTTACATCAGCTCAGTTTAAAGCATTGAAACCTTCTAAAAGCCCGTCTAAAAATCTGTGTCCCCTTGCTGGAGATGCACATGAAATTACTGATTCCTTTGGCAGAACCTTGTTAAAAGGAGTTTGTGCAGAGCAAGGAATGGTTCTGAATATCACTTGGCATTAAAAGCCATGGTGGTTTTGCTTGGTTAAATTTAAAATAATTTCAAAAGGAGAATGTGTTTTTCTACTTAAGACTGTGATCTGGCATTTGGGATATACAGGTTGTACTCCTCTGCCAAAAATCTGTCTTACTGAGCAAGTTGTTTCATCTTCCTGCGGTGCAGTTGCTCAGAGGTGCAATCATTACATATTTCTTCCATGTCCTCCCTTTAACTTCTAAGCTTTCCAGCATAGGGGCAGCCTATTTATATCTAGATTTTTCTTTAAACCATTTTTTTTGGTAACTGTGGATGGTGTCGTGATCCAAGCTGATAAGGCATTTGTTAAGGTCAAATAGTCAGATAAGGGCATTAAGTCACTGTTTTTAATCAAGCTCCATTTTACTCTTTTAGTTAATATTTTTTTTCAATTTCAGTAATACATTGTCCCAATGAAAATATTTGTTTCAGCCACTAAATCAACCAGCATGCCAAAATACAAAATTCTATGTTATTTTGAGTAAAATTAATTTGCTTTTAGTCTGCTGTTTTAAAGAAACTGGTTAGTGTCTAGCAGGAAAAATAAGAGTAAAGGAAAAGCCAAGGGCCTTTTTCATGAGATTTCATTAAGGTGTGATAATTAAGAAAAAGGAAGAGGACAAAAAAAATCACAGTGCCTCTGCACTGAAGATGTTGTGCCTTAAGAGTCTGAGTAATAACTGTTGGGTCAGGGCCTATAAACCAGTTCTATAAATGCAGAATATAAGAGCTGAACAGGGCATTTCCTCACAACGATTATGCCAGCAGCCAATGGTCACATCCAGTGGGTCACCCATCCTTCCTCCCTCCCCTTTTAAAGTGACACCATCCCTGTTTTCACTCTGCATCTGTCATAAAGACACATTGATTTCCTTTCAGAGGAAAACACATATTTCTTCCCTCCTGCTAAGAAGATAAATCTGACAGATTTTAATCAAATGTAGTTGTTCACAACTATAGAAATGTTTCCAGTGGCACAGATGAAAACCTTTTTTTTTTTCTATTTTTTTTTTTTAAAGGGGGTTTCTGGAAGTCAAGTTTATTTGGAGAGTGCACCTGTGCTAAAAATTTTACTATATGCACCAGCAGTTAACATTTGGGAATGCCCTATGGGCAGGTTTAACTTTACTGCCCTCCAACATAATGCCTGTCTTGTAGTGGTAACCATGAATACTGCCATAGTTAAGGGTCTGTCAGTGGTTCTGTCATAAACTCCCCTGTTTCCAGGGTTTTTATAACTCAGCCATAAAAACTCTCTCCAAGCTAAAGCTTAGCTTACCAAGGCAGACCTGATTCTGATCTTGGAAAGGCAGATGATACATATCCCTGTGTCTTCTGAAATTAACTATGATCCCCCTGGAAGGGCTCTCACAAACCATGGGTGCCATACATGTCCAGCAATATATGATAGATGAAGGGGAAATAGTGTGTTAGAAAGGCTTTCATCCTCTTCAAATGGCAAGTAAATTGGCCTTTTTACTTTGAAGCAAGAGAAGTCAAACAACACAGTGCTTTCCAATTTAAATTGCATTTTTACTTTAGCCTTTTATTTCTTAAAGCAACTTTAGGAGTTCATTACTGCTTAGCCTGGCCCATAGGAAAATATCTGATAGCATTTAGAGATGTGGAAAATCATTCACTATTTAAGTATTACTCTGGATTTAAATCTGTGGGAATGAATGTGGTAATGAAATCCTGAAGAAAAAGATCACTCAAATCTGAGTAGAGCAAGTGTTCAGCAACACACAGAAACCATGGCTATTTTGACCTTGAAAGAAAGGGAGTGGCGTTAAAAATATAAAATTGCAATTTAAATGTCTGTTAATTTGTCTGTAGATTTAACCCAGCTTGTAGGCAAGGCTGGCTTCAAGGAACTCCAGGAGCAGAACAAATATTGGTGCATAATAAAAGCATTCTATAATGGCTGCTAGTATAGATTTGGAAATAGGTTATATATTCCTCAGTAAAATTAGAATGAGATAGATGGATGTTAGATGAACTATGGTTCTGATGCTGTGTAAATGCCCACTAATTAAAAATATGGCAAACTTTGGATGCTGAATATATTAGGGTTGTGGAGGATTTTTTTTTTTTTTGGGGAGCAGGAAGAATTGTTCTGCAAGGATATCCACAGGCTTTCCATTCTACACTATGCTTTCCATTATCTCTTAATGGTCAAGGTGCACCAGTCCTCCTTATTTCCTCCCTGAATGCCCCAAAGCTGAGCACCCACTTTTAAACACTATTTCTGCTGCTGTGTTATAGGGAACATTCATGGTTTCCGCCCTGAATCAGATAATTCAGGCCTTACTCCTGTTTAGATCTAGGCCAACAAGATGATCCTTTGGTGACCAAGGTTTCCTCCAACATTTGTGTTTTATGAATCTTCTCTTTTCAACGTATGGAGGAAGTTTCTCCTTTTAAGGAGTCTGGTCTCCCAGTAACCTTGGGGTGGATTTGCACGTTTAAGTCCCATCAAATGCTAATAGGAATTCCTTGGTCAAATCCTCCTCCCTGTCCCTCTTCATGCCTCACTGGGAGAAAAGAGCCATTAGTGTGTTTAAAAGTAAATTTCAAGGTTTCCTTTTTGTGTGTTCCAATGGCTGAGGTTTATTCCTCTCGTCCTTTTTATTTTATTGTGAGGCACCTTGAGTTATTTGCATGATAAGACACCCTGTAAATGGATTATATTGTAATGCATTGTGTAGGTTTAATGCTGACAACAGCTTGGTTTGGAAGTAAGATAGCAACTTAGATTTTTAGTTTCTGATGTGCCATGCAGAGAAATGCCTTTTGAGAAGCATGAGGCGAAGCAGGAGGGATGAGGAGGAGGCAGCCGGAGTTAAGTTGTATGAATAACGTGAGGGAAGGCTGGCGTTCAGGATGAGATGAATGCATTAACTTCTCAGCCCTCAAACTGGAGAGAATCAACAGCACAAATGACAGGGGCTCCCTCTTCTCTACTCTAACACTTAATGTGTTTTTCCCCTTCATTTTTCCCAAGGGTAGCAGAGAGATGGCAATGTTTTTTGGTAACAGCCTTTGACATGGGGTGGGTGTACCTTTGCAGACACTGTGCCTAGAATATTATGTCATTACATACTACCTACTTAGAGGATGAAGTCTGTTCCCTGGAGAAGCCCTATATTTCAGAAAAAATGGTGAAATGAGCAAAAGGTCTGGTTTTTGGGGGAAGTAGATTGCCCTTAACTCTCACTGGATCATGTAATGAGTGCTGGTGCAGGACGTTTGGCAGTCCGAGCATGGAAAACATACACTTCCCAGGAACAGGGTGTTTAAATCCTGGCAGAAAGAGCTTGGCTTTTCCTCCCAAGGTGAGTATGGAGTTTGCATGGAGTGGGTATTTTAGATAACACCATAAAAACATAAACTTGCTGTGGAGACTAAAGTGCTTTTCATCTCTGCTGAAGTCCTGCACAAGGCTGCATTTCATGTTACTTGCTTGAGTTACTCTGTGCGAGTGGCAGAAATATTCCTCTTGCTCCCTTTCAGCTGCAATAACAAAGCTCTCCAGTTTTTTAAACTTTGTTTCATATAACTCAAAGCTTGAATAAAAAGATAGCAATTAAATTAAAGGTGATGACTTTGTTTCACTTGTATCTTGTGGCCTTGATTCTTCATGGTACCCAGCACCCTTGAGCTGGTTTAAAGTTCTTGGGCATTTTAAAGCTCTTGGGCATGTCTACAGCTCTTGGCTTGTACATGGTATAATTTCACACTAATAAAACTATTCACATATCCCACGTATTTTAAATAACTCTTTATTATCTATAGTGCTTGAATGGAGGAAGCTGAGCAGTCGTGCAAAATTTATGCATCACTTAAATTAAAATGAAATGCTGCTTGGAATCACTTTAGGTTTCATTTTTTAGCTCAAAGTAGTCATGAATAGCATTTTGAAAAGCACTTTGATCATTGTGCTGTTAAAAAAACAAGAGAGGAGAGAGAGGAGTATCTTTTGGGGAGAAGCCTTTGAAATCATAAAGTGTAACTAAACTTAGTCAGCATACTGTGACCTGTCAGGAAAGAGCTGATCCTATTTAAGCTCTGCTGCATGCTGCCAAAATACTTTAAAGAGAATTCTGTAGATTTCTGTGTTTCCTGACATCAGTCTGGCACAAGAGGAAGATTGGCTGCTATTTTTTTTTTTTTTAAGAGAAAAAGAAGTGCTTAGAAGTGCCACCAAAGCATTCCTTACTTAGGCCACTGTGCTGGTGACGCTGCAGTTTCTAGGACATATTGTCACTTGATCCAGCTCTGAATCTGTGATTGAAAAAGGGAGAATTTTGGTTTACCAATCCATTCTTTTCAATTAAAATATGTAGAGCATCCTGTCTGCTCTGCAGCTGGGATCAGCTCCATGGCTATGAGGAAAGAATTAGGCACTAACCATCCCTTACGGATGAGTGGCGTGTAAATCTGGATTAATTCTAGCAAACTGAGGGAAGCAATACAAGGATCTGTCTCACTCCAGTGCATGGTCTTTATGCCATTGAATTCCTACACTGATAAAGAGATGTTGTGCAGTTGTACATCCAACACCAGAGTCAGGACAGGAAACTTTTAATAATAGTTTAAATTAAAACAACTGGTGCTTTTTAAGAGAGGAAGAGGTTCTTTGTGAAGTACAAATAAATTCTCCATCTCACTCTGTGAAGACGTCACTAACAACTCATTTAAACTCTTCTTGTAAAAAGAGTGTTTGTGTTCTAATAAGAAGTTTTGCAATCTGGAACAAAATGTTACTGATTGGGGAATTTGGATCTCAGCTGCTCCTCAATGACTCCAGATTGAATTCCATTCATGACGGTGCTATTATTCCAGATTTGTACAAGGGCAATAGACCGTACATTAGGGAAATTAGTGTTATTGAATTATTATTTGATTAAAAAAAAAGAAAGAACCTTCAGTTGTCACTAAAGGCAGTACTTTGATGGCTTTTTGCTGTTGAAATTGTCTGAAGCAGTTGAAAACAAAGCTGTGCAAATGGTATTGCTTTCCATAAAAATATCTGTCATGGAGAGCATCCTTTCCTTTTGTGGGAACACCTGTTTGCGTGGTTTCTGCACTATGTGGGGTGAGAGCATTGGATCCAAGACACCCCAGGATGCACTAGAATATTGCAAAATAAATCAGCTTGCCTTCGAAATCTGAAAGAAATTTTGCTTTGTATACAGGGACAAAAAGCCTGATACAGCACTGCTGTTATCTAAAAGAAAAACAGAGTGATCAAAATTGGCAATAATTCTTCCATTAAGTGGCAGATAAAACTTTAATTAAGACAGCCTACTGGAAACTCAGGATGCTTCAAGTGTGACTAATTCTGACTGGCAAAAATATTAATTTTAACAAACATTAATTAGCGAGTTTGTGTCTGTGGCTGGGAAGACAGCTGTTGCACACAAGTGTCCATGCAGGAGTGTGTGTGATGTGCACACTGGAGCACGTGACAACACGGTGAGGTGGCACGAGGGGTCTCATGTGTCCCCCAGTACTTAATGCAAGGTGGATTGGTGTCTGAACAGTGTGTCTAAAGACGTGGACACATGAGTTTCTCACTGTGATGAACACAGCACACATCAACACCAGAAACCCAGAGGCCAACACTGGCTGTTTGCACAGGAGGCTGCACCAGAACCTTCTGGTGTGTTACCAGGTGGGCACTGACTTGGAATGTCTCCATTTTTGTGTGCTGGAGTGAACTCTTGTGAGACTCCACCAGGAGTTCTACATCCAGTTCTGAGACCCCCAGGATGTGGACTTTTTGGAGTGAGTCCAGAGGAGGCCATGAAGATGGTCCAAGAGTTGGAACATCTCTGTGGAGACAGGTTGAGAGAGCTGGGGTTGTTCAGCCTGGAGAGGAGAAGGCTCTGGGGAGACCTCACAGCACCTTTCAATGCCTAAAGGAGCTCCAAGAGAGCTGAGAGGGACTTTTGACAAGAGCATGGAGTGACAGGACAAGGGGAATGACTTTAAACTGAAAGACAGCAGGGTTAGATTAGATATATGGAAGAAAGTCTTTACTGTGAGCGTAGAACAAGTCCCTGGAGGTGTTTAGGGAGAGGTTGGACTGGGCTTTGAGCAACCTGGTCTAGTGGAAGGTGTCCCTGCCCATGACGGGGGTGGAACAAGAGGATCTTTAAGGTCCCTTTGAACCCAAACCATTCTGTGATTCTCTGAAAACCTGGCCCCACCAGTTCAGACTCCTGGCAGCTGCAGGGAGAAGTTATAGCTCTGACTTTCCCCCTCAGCTGAGGCTGCTTTCCTCTTCCAGAGCCCTGGAGTTTCCCCATGGTTCGTAGCCTCAAGGGGCTGTACAGCTGCTTGTCCTAGAGCCAGATCGGACTGAGGTCAATGGAATAACTTGCCCTCCAATTTTTGGGGACTAAGGTTACACTGCTGATGTTACTGGAGAAGTGCTAAATGGCAGAATCAGCTGGATGGAGTGGCTACTTTAGAGTATTTTAGCCTTGTGGCTTGAGCATTTGGGTTGTATTTTAGCAAGCAAGATGACCATTCTTTACAGATATTAAGAATGCAGAGCCTTGTGAATAGCGGAAAATCCAACATTTCATGGATATCACAACTCATGCCCTTTTTTCCGTAATACTAGTGTGTTGTAATTCTTTTTTGCCCTCTATTATCCTTTTACACTGCCACAGAATGTACTTTCATCTTTTGGAAATGACCCTTTAATGCAGTGGCTAGAATTTAATTTAGGATCTTTTGTTTTAAAAAGTGTGTGCTTTGTTGCACAGGAATAACAACGGGGCTTCCATAGTTGTTATTGTGACTGTTAGAGTAAAAATGCATATTTGAAAGATATTTATGAGATTTTTTTTTCCTGACTGTTCAATCTGCAAACTCTGCTCAACCTTGGAGACCAGGCTGTGTTCCTCCTGGTGTGAGCTCTTGTTACCAAGACAAATTCTTCCAGTGATGGCTTTGTCACCTCCTTCAAGCTAAAACAAGCATAAAGTAATTAAAACTTAATTTTTATTTTTTGCAAGATATGGAAAGAAACATGATTTTAAAACACATTGGACAATTCTTTTGAGAACCAAACTGCTTTTTTGAACAGGATTGTTTCTTTTTTCCCAGTGTAAAACATAATTTTGAATAAAATTTGAATCTCAATTACCATCCTGTGTGGGCCCAAATATGAAAGCTGTTATGACTCTCAACTTTTAGAAGCTTTCAAACCATGCTTAACTGAAACATCAGAGACAGTCCCTTCAGCTGGTCAGAATAATTTCAGTTCCAAATCTCTTCATGAAGAAACACAAGAGCTGATGTTTGTATCTTGTTATCACCTCAGTGCCTAATTTACTCAACTGCAGTAGCTGCAGAGGACTTTTGCCTCTATTACTATCACTTTTAAAAATTTTTCTGTGTGGTTATCAAAGTTTTCTTCCATTCCAGCGACTGATTTTATTGCTGAATGCTGGCAATACTCCGTTATCTTTATCTCATCTTGATCTATGCTTTTTATTTGAGTTGCAAAAGACCACAGCCACAATTCAGCCTAAGAAGATAAACTAAAGTAATTCAAGCCCAGTGAATGGTTTTATTCTCTTGTGTTCATACTTTCATAACTTACTACTCGTCTGATCCATTTTCAGCTGTAATGTACATATAATCAACCTTTTCAGAGTCCTCACAAGAAAAGCTTTTGTTCACTGGGCAGTAATCAGTATTAAAGGCCCTTAAAATGGTGAAAGTCAATGACACTGGTGCATTGTCCACATATATTGTTGTTGATGAAGAGAACTGATATTACTGTGAAAGACCAATTTCATCTCAAAGTTTCTTCATCTGCCGTGATCACAACATTTTTCACATGTTGTTCTTCACAATCATGTAACTTGGTGTCCACCTCTGATATTTCATTCTAGCTTGGATAATTTTTCCCCCCGAGAATAACTACAGAATGATTTGATGTCTTGGAATAAGGCATTGAATGGCCTCAGTCCATTAATGGAGCCTCTACAGACACCATTATATATGAGCTATATATATTACAGCATTTGGATCAGTGAAGAAAAAAATCTTACGGCAAGAAGACACTTGATCACAAATATAGTTGTGTCACTCGTAGATTTTAAATGTAAAAGAGCATGGCTTTAAAAAAGAAAAAGAGGAGTGAAACCATCAATTTTTTTTTTAGGGGAGCACTGTTCTACAGGCCTAATTGTAAACTTAAGACTGGTTCCAGAGATTCCAAATCCTTTAATGTTACGCTTGTGATGAGATGCTTTGATATTCACCACTGTTGTGGAGACTGACATGTATTCTCCCAAATTTTAGATGTTTATTTTTGACCCATTGCAAACCAGATTTCTCTGTGAGGTGTCAGGTAGAAACAAGGGCCTTTAAGTTTTACAGTCCCCAGTTAAATGAGCAGCTCACCGTGGTCTCCACTGCTTTACAGCCCGTTAACTCCAGTGACATTTGGATCCAACACGAAGGTGGGGAACACCCTCACGTCACCCAGAGCTGTCCCACAGAGGAAGAAAATGCTAACTGGAGTCTCTGGATCTGATTGCTTTCTGTTTGCCTCAGGGTGCCCAGCTGCTGCAGTACAAGCTTTTATTAGTTTTACAACTCCACGAAGCAGCTTTGAAGGTGGTTGATTTTGGGACACCTTGACTGGGGTACCAAGTGGAAGTCCTTACAAGAGCTGGCCTTCAAAATTAATTGTGTCAGACACAGATTTATCCCTTGATATTGCCCTAAATCATATTTAGATGCAAACACTGCTACTTTTTAAACTAAGTCAAGGGCTGTTAGGTGCAATGGCTTTTTTTTAGATCTCGTAGTAAAGCTGGAAAAGCAACTATTGGGCATTGGAATCCTTCATTATGTCTGAAACACAGCAGCAGACTTGGCTAAATACTGCTGAAAATAGTTGCCACATGTTCACCGTATGAGTCAATTACACAGTTGCTGACAGGGGAAATGGTTGGCATCCACAAGAAAAGACTAAAACAAAAGTTTCTTTTCAGATTTTCCTATTTCTTTTGTTTGGAACAAATATTAAACACCTATTTCCCAATTTTTCCTTTTATTTCCTTCTGAGAGAATAAGTATTAGTTTGGATTTTTTCCTTTAGTTTTCTTTTCCCCTCCTTTTGCACTCACCATCCTTTTTCTCCTCATTTTTTCCTATTTTCATACTAATTCTTACAAATTGTTAATTCTGGAGAAGTTACAGATGAGAACAAAAGAAAACTGAAACTCTCTAAAGTGGTTAAAGTAGTTTCATTTTTCTTTCTGCTGTTATAGCTTTTCCAAACCAAACTGAAATTTTGGATATTATTCACTTATTCAACTGAAGCAACAAAAAGGAAAAATGAAAGAAAATGGAAGGGGAACAAAAATAATTCAAGTGCTTACAAAAATATCATGTAAACAGTAGAAAAAAAATTGTTACGTTTTGTACCTTGTCAAGGGCAAAACAATGGAGTTTTGAAATTTTTAATGAAAAAGTTCTTCCATTTTTCAGCTGTTCTGAGAAATCCAAAGACCTCAGCCATTTTCATCACCAGTGTTACTGCATTTCTGCTTGTCTTGGATCTTGCTTTTACAAGATGCTATCACAGCTCTGTCGTGTCTCTTCTGAATTAACTGAGCTTTTCAGCTGCATATTTTAAGTCTACATGAGTCAAATGTTCATTGGACTCATCAGTCATCAGCCCCATATATCACTAATGCCAACTTTGATACTAAGATGACTCACATCTTAATTATTTTGAATAACAAGCATACTCTTGTGGTGGGACAATATGATTTTGCTTGCTACAAAATGGATCAGCAGAAAGTCGCCACATAATTCAGGTTAGCAAAGCAATCATGAAAATGCATGTTGGTACAAAATTGTTCGTTCTTCATTATTTTCACAAGGATGATTTTTTCCCCTGTTAATGAGTCCATTAAGCAATTCCTGGCTTTGTAGATAGCAGGTAGTTGAAACTTTAAACATGACAATAAAGTACATTGTTTTAAGTTACTTTTACGCTGTAAAATTATTTCACCTGTAGAGTACTATGAAAAGCACCTAGGCAAATGCTCCACCAGAGAGGCTGTGGCTATGTTATTGTAATTTCCTTTTTCATTGTTCAACATCTGTAATTCAATAGAACATTGACAGTGCTACTTTGTGTGGCTGTAGATCACAGTGCCCTCAGTGGTGGAACATCCTGTTCAGAGTGTGGCACAGGCCAATGAGTGGAATGAAATTTTGGGACTGTAACTTCCTTTCCTGTCCCAGATTTATTTAACAACTCAATGGTTCAACACCCCAAAAATTTGCCAAGAAATAGCTGGTGCTGAAATTTCAAATACTCTCATTCCAGTACCTGAGCAAGCTGGCTTAGTGTCCCTCTGTGCTGCTCTTTGGCTTACTGAAGACTTTATCTCTACTTACATCAAACACAGCAAACCATGTCTTATTTACAATCTTTAGATGTTATCAAAGTGGTTGCTATGTTATAACGTCTTTCAGGTTCATGTGACCAGGAAGGCCATTGTGCAGTTTTTGTCCCCACCTCTATATCCTGTAGCTACATCTTAATAGGTGGAATTACTCAGCAGTTTTACAACTGCTTTTACCATCAATTATATTGCTACTTCAGCGGCAAAGTTTCGCTTCCGAGTTAGTGTCTTTGGAAGTTTTTCTTTCCTTCTTTGAGATGTGAAGTTGTCCAGACTACCCATGTTGTAGGCTGGAAACAGCAAAATGCTTGGCAAAGTTGTGTCCCAAATCCCCCTCAGAGGAAAATAATTTGTTTCTAAGATGAAGTTGCCTCTTTCAGCTCAGATGGAAAACTGGAGAAGGTAAAATATAGAGGAGCATGTGGACCACACAAAAAGTAAACAGCCAGCTGATCTTTGGCCTGATCCAAACAAATGCTGTTGAAATAATTGAAAATATGCCAATTGACTTCTGTGGGATTTGCAACAGGTTCTAAGCTGGCAACTATCATTTCTAGCAAACAAATCTTGTCTACTTTTACATCTCAGGCTTATAGTTAATCAAGTTACTGAGAGAGAAATGTCTTTGGCATGAACATGTTTCTCTGTTTCTCTTCCCTGCAACTAATAATGTTTCTCCAGGAATTGCTTCCAAAAAACTCAAAGGCCAGTATTTAGATAAGCAATATCAAAATGCTTCAGCATTAAGCTGTGGTAAGTATTTCCTCCTGTTTGTTATAAGAAAGAAGGTTTTACACAAGCCATGTAGTTTAACTTTCACCAAGCTAAATAAAGGTTTAGTAAAAGGATTTTGTGCCCTTTTAACCCCCAATAACCAGAGTGCATCCTGTGTGACCATTCATTACATATGAAATGGCTGTAATTTATACCAAATGGGGTAGGTGAATTCAAACAGAAAGATACCATCGATGATAAAAAGATAACACTTCTCTGTAACAGATGCTTCATTTTATGATGGAAATGGGGAAGCTGAATGCTGCAGGTGCTGGGCTGACACTAGGCCTGTGGAGAATCATTAGAGCCTCCTCAGAGATCTAGGTTTACTCTGTGTTTAATCAGCCACAGTCAGAAGAAATGGCTTCATTTCAGCTTGATGAGAGCCAGATTACAAAAGGAAGATAGATGGCCAATAAGGTTCATCACTATAAGCATATTGTCTTAATTTGAAGAAACAAGCTGGCATTCTGTGCTGAGGAAAAGTGAAGTGCAATATGGCTAGTATCAAACCCTAGTTATTTCAAGTCTCTCTGCTCCCACAATGAAAGTATTCTGGCTGCTCTTCATTTGCCTAAAATATTGAAAAAAAAATACTGCAAACACTGCAAATGACCACATTTACTCATGACATGTCACTGCCTTGGGTTCCAGAATGCTGAAACCTCTTGAAGTAGTTTTGCTCATCTTAATTCTCCAGCCACTTACTTATACATACATATATCATAAAAATAAATGTATTTGTGTGTCTCCAGAAGTGAAAACGTTCAAAATGACTATTGATCCAAAAAATGTCTCTGAGCATAGCATGAACATGCACCTCCTAAAAGGGTCGGGGTGCAACCATCTATCATGACTTCCCACGACAGCCGTGGGGACAATGAGGCTGTCAGCTGGGGGCTGATGGGGGATGGGGCTTTCAGAAAGATAGGCACCCAGACCAGGGAACTTGTCCACACAAAAGATAAACAAAACTGGAGCTCTCTGCTTTCCCAATGAAACGTGATTCATTGCTATTGCTTAGCTTAGCCTTGGTGCTGGCTTTTCTCCCCTCGTGCGTATACTTTTTGTATAATCTATTTCTCCAGTGCTCTCCAGAATAAAAAGAGAGCCTGGGAGCTCTCAGGATAAGAGTATGGGAGCCTGATATTGTGATGGGTGCAATATAGCTTTTACTGTATATTTTACCATAGAATCCAGATGGTTTTAATAAAGTCAGAACCTTTTAGTACCAGGAAATCTACAAATATCTAAACTGTGACTTTTCAACTCATTTTGAATTGTGAATTCATACCATTTTTGTCTTCTGTGTCAGATTTAAATACTCTAAGTATCAGGTTTACATATATAAGTTGCCTCCCATGGATCTCTAAAAAGATATTCCTTGCCTCAAGACTCAACAAAAAATTCATGCAGAACTTGAGGTGCAAAACTGCTCAGTCTTATAACTAAAGCAAATTTGGAGTGGTAGTGAATGAATCCCTACCCCAAAAGGAATTGTTAGCTTGTGGAGATTGAGAAATTTTGAGACAGAAACTGCTTGGGGGAGAAATGTACAGTCATGTTTGTTTTTTGGGGACAAAAACAGCTGAGAAGAGTGTTACGGAGGATTTAGCTTGTAAACATCTTTGAATAAAAAAAGAATTTGCCTTAATGTAGTGGATGAAGAGGAGGCACTGATGGAAAATATGAAGCAAAGAAGTGGTAAAGCCAAAACTGGGCCTGAAGTTGGTCTTAAATAGTATTTTAACCAAGTCCCAGAAGATATTATGCTTTGTGTGAGGCATGCACAGCCCAGAAGGATCCTCACAGCAGAGGAAATGGAAAAAAGATGAGCAGAGGATGTCTTAGAATCCAAGACCTGAATAAGTATTGAGATAGAAGTATGTTATGCAGAGTTATAGTTTGCTTTTGTCTTTGTCCTTACACTCAGAACATCGCTGTTTCTTTTGGTCTTCCTTAAACTCACTTTATAAAAACCAGCTTATTTATTTTTTTCCACCTTCCTTTGTTCTAACTTCACTCCTCTCTGCATGTTAAGATGAAAATGAAGCAACTCCCACTGACTTTACAGGTCTGAAGGGAATTAGGAATTTGACTCAACAAAATTATCTCTCCTCCAACGCTTTTTTTCCCCCTGAAACACTGAAAGAACACACTCCCTTGTCCCTCACACATTTTCCTAATGTGTGTTTGGACCCAAAGCTGAAAGCTCACAAGCAGGCAGCCACTTTTGACGAGCTCAGCCCAAGCACATCTGTGTTTCTGCAGGACCTGCTACGCTGCCAGCCCGAGACAGCTTGAGCGGCCGCCTTATTTTATGGCTGTACTGACACAGTCCTGCAGTGAACCATGTGACCCCTGAAGTGTTTAGAAAGGTGCATTTGTGTAAGGGAGACTTTTTTCCTCTGGAGTAAATCAGAGCCTCCAAGATAATCTGCACAAACACGTTATTGACTCATCCCTTTCCCTAGACAAGGAGAGCTGGGTTTTTCGGAAACCGATCCGCTGAAGCATTTGCAAAGTGGAGACTTAGGAAGCTTAACAATTGGTAGAAATATTATCATCAACTATCAGGGTAACATTATCCAGCCATTCCCACCCACAGATACACACACACATGCTGGATTTCGGCTCAGAAAGCCCTGCAAATAACGCACTGTAGGTGTGTGGTCCTCAAAGTGTTTAAATGTTTGAAGATGAAGTGAGCAGGAACATCTTGCGTGCACCAGCTGAAAGAGGGTTGGGAGGAGTGGGGGGTGGATTTCCCTGGACAGATGATAATTCTCCATCCTTCTATGTGCTGCCAAACTACCTCAACTGCTGGGGGTTTATAAACTTTTTTCTGGTCTCTGAAGAGTAGCTTTTTTAGTGTTTTTTGGAACACATCAAATGCAGTACAATTAAACAGGAGAAAAAAAAATATTCCCAGGGCCCTTCATTCCCTTCCTTTCCCCTGTCAAGATATTACTTAATTTAAATGCTGCCAAAGTTAATAATGAAAGACGACATCCTCTGGTGTGTCAGAGCTCAGTGCCCAAGAAGAAAAGCAAGAGTGCCTTTCTGCACTCCCATCTTTGCTAAATTCAACCTGGAAAAAAAAACTAGAGCAGATTCAGGGGTACTGTAATTAGCAGTATTTAAAATGATCTCTGCAGGTCACTTTTCTTGGCCCAGAATTGCCCAAGAACTCAACACCTGAACCGAATATCTGAGGTGCCTGTGCCATCACATGGTGCCTGCAGTGTAAGGCTGGAGGTGCCACCGAGGCAGTCAGCCCCAGTATGTGCCACCCACAGGTACTCCAGAAAAACAAACTGCCTTGAACAACAGCTTTGCCTTCCGAAAATGATGGAAAGTGGACAGAGCACAGTTCAAAGATTCATACCAGGATTTTGTGAGTAAAACCACAGGGCTTTTTGAGGGAGAGGAAGGAAAAGATTTGGTGCTTGTTGAGGACCTGGGAGGTTTTGGGGTGAAGGAGGTGACAGAAGTGAAGGGGGTCTCCACATTTTCTCCCTCCTCCCCATTCCCACAAACCTAATACACTGCTGAGGCACTGAACAGAGCAGATGAGCAGTGCCAGACCTCACTTCATTGCTTTTTCTTAAATCACCACCCCCCCCAAACCTTTTTCCCTTTTCTAAAAATAATTTGTATGTGAATCAAAAGGGGAAAAGAAAGGTAATGCACAAAGACAGAGAGCAGCTTATTAATTAGTGTGAGGCACTCTCAGTGCTCCTGCATATATGGAAGGGCTAAAAACATAAAATACTGAGGTGACATTTTAGCTGGTGCTGGGCCTGTGGAGTGTGATGTGCAGAGCCCCCTTGCTTGGGTAACTCACCCTCAGTGTCATCCCAGCTGTGCTCTAACAAAAACAAATGGAAGTTGCACAAAAGGATTTGAGGTTTCGGCACTGAAGTCGGGGATTGGGATTTGGGCTAGATTTATACCAGAAAGAATATTCTCCCACAATTTATACATTGTGTGCTTGTGATATTTGGTGGGTTTGCACTCTCCTGTGCCTGTCCTCAGCAAAACCCTGTGCCAAAATCTTGTAGGGAGTGCTCCATGTTCCCTAACACAGCAGCCTCTGGAGGTTTGCTGGTACAAAATGAATGTCCTTTCCAGGGAGGACCTCCCCAAGGTGGCCCTGGTGCTCTCTGCTCTCTAGCAAGGCAGCCACACACCCTACTCCAGAGAGCACAGGAGGAGTGCTGCAAACCATGGTATTCACCTGTTAAAGGTCAAGGTCAGAGCCTGCCTGGCTGCAGCCCAGCACACCTTAATCACAGCAGCCTAATGGCCCTGTCCTGTGCCTGATGGAGCAGAACATCATGTGATGTCTATCACCCACTTCCTGGTACCACCTACAGCTCAGTCCTGGCTTTAGAGCAAAGCTTTTGCCCCTCTCTCTGGGCCTGCAGGAAGATGCTGTAACCACCTCGACCTTGTGCCTCTGTCACCAAAACACAGGGTAAGGGCAGCCCCTGGCAGCCTAAACTGCATGGAGGTGGGAACCCTCTGAAGGGTGGGAACCCCAAAAGGGAACTGCAACCATATTTTAACCCAGTGACTGTTCTGCAGGAAATACTGCCTGGGGGAAAGGCTTTTTCTCTCTTCCATCTCTGGCTAGAATATCTCTTCTTTCACCTTTAGCTGTGTGAGCTTACAGTTTAAAAGAAGAGTGGAATAATAACCCAATGCCTAAGCTGTTAATGAAATCAACTGGGGACCACCTCATATATGTGATGAAACAGAAAAGTTGCCTTTGTCTTGCACAGCAACTGCCAAGAACAGGTTAAATTTTTCTCTTCAATACAGTCAATGACATTAAACCAAGGATAGTTCAGCTTCCATCAGTCTGTAACCATTCTTCCCTAAATAACTACAGTTTATCAGCTACAAGTTTTAGGGAGTTCATGAATGGTTGGTTTGATAAGAGATCAGGACCTGTATGATACCTAAAAACACCAAAACAAAGGGAAAGTTATTACTAGTTTTGAATGATTTCTGAAAGTAGTCAATTTCTTAAATACGATTAAATTGTGCAAATCTTCTAGGAAACAGTGAAAGGCCATGTCTGGATCCATCACCCGACTGCCATGTACCTGTGTTCCTGCTGTATGTGCCCTCATTTCCCTGCTAGATAGTGGGTAGAAAAAAGGCTGGTAATTTATGACTCCTGTTAATACTGTAGGCTGGATGTGTTGACAATATATCAATAATTATTTCTGGTGAGACCTGAACAGTGTAGTATGGGTCTCTGTAGGATGACTCATTTTACCAGAAGACAGATGTGTGTGACCTGAGTTTTATGACAGATGTCAAATATATCGAAAGGTGGTGTGAGGAAGATCATCTTATTGGCAAAGTAATGAGAATCTGGTGGGAAGATTAATGTTAAAATGGAATTGTGTGGTGCCTCCTTCGCTCTGTGTTTTTGATAAGTGGTGCTAGGGCAGAAGGGAAGGGGTTATCCTCAGCCTTGTGTGGGCCAAAAGTGGGAAATTTTGGAGGAACAATAGTATTAACCAATGTGATACCTTAACTTTCATGAGGAGATCAAAAAACAAACATCTTTTTGAATGGGAAGGAATTGTTGTGGGGGTTGGTAAATGTGGCAGAGTGAGGGGAGCAACCAACTGACCAGACAGTGTGATCTAAATCTTTCAAGGTGACTGCTGTCTTGACAACTTACACGGTTCTTATTTTCAGTGAGTGTTAAGCCTCCCACCTTCTGAAAATCAAGCCCTCCTGCTTCACGCTGGCTGCCACTGAGAGGAGATCAGCTGCCTTGGGAAGCACAAGCTCAGAAAGCCTCTCCTCCTGCAAAGACAGCACAGGGACAATTGCTTTGTAGAGCTGGGCTCTTTGCTGATGTAAAGCAGTTCCCTGTCTCAGGCTCCCCAGCTGGTGCACCTCCCTGATGTCTTTGGAGGCCTGGGGTGGGCCAGCATGGTTTTCAGGTGCCATCAGAGAAGTGGCTAGAAAATAGCCACCATCACACTGTTCTGCTGGTGAGCCCTCCCTCCACATCCCCGGGCTCCTGGTCATCCCAAGATAAAGGAGCTCCAGTGGAATGTCAAATGAGAGCTCCGGGTGCCAGCCTTGCCCTGGACACCTGGCCCCATTTTGCTGTTGCAAGGGGCATCTCTTATATAGAGAAGTTCAGAGGATTAATTATCATGAAATCATCGAGTCAAAGAATGGTTTGGGTTGGAAGGCATCTTGTTCTGCCCCCTTTTCCTGGGCAGAGATGCCACCCACTATCCCAGGTTGCTCCAAGCCCCTTCCAACCTGGCTTGGTACACTTCCAGGGATGGGGCATCCACAGCTTCTTTGGGCAACCTGTGCCAGGGCATCAACACCCTCACAGAAAAGAATTTCTTCCTAATATCCAATCTAAAATTGCCTTTCTTTAGCTTAAAATCATTACCCCTTTTTCTATCAAATTATTTCCTCTCCATCCTTGCTGCTGATGCAAAGATGGTAAGGAGCTGCCTCCTCTGGCAGTAAGGAAGAAAGTCTGTTTTGAGGAGGCAGGAAAAGAGACCCACTCTGTGTCTTGATCATATTTGGTTGTGCAAAACCACTGCTAACATCCCACTGGGAGGAATGTTTGTTACCCAAACTCCAATATTATCCATGGAGGAAAATTTCGGGGAAAGCCTGCAGTATTATCTGAGGAGCAAGGTTTTGGGAAAAGTCTGCATTGCAATGCAAAGAATTTTTTTCTTGTTTTTGCAAGAAGGGTGCTTTTTGAGTAACACAGGTGCTTCAATGTAATAACAAGGTCAAGCCTGTAAAAAAAAATATATACTTTGAATAATTGAGCTGTATTTTTAGCCCTCATTTTGTGATCTGTGTCACATATATATATATGTGTGTGGCTCATTTCCCTGTGCACCAGAGACACTTTTGCCATATTCAGGTTTGCTACCTAGAGAAGAGGCACATGGGCACTTGCTGAGCTAAAATCACCTTTTGACTTCTTTCAGCACAAAAAGAGCTGCAGGATTTTTCTTGCTTTCTCTTTTCCTTGGAAAAGTCATGATTATAATTTCACCACAAATAGGACAATTTTCTTTCATTCAGCTCTAATAGTGGCACAAATTTAACTATATTGTGCTAGCAGGCACTGATATATTAATTAAAATATAGACTAATTATTTACCCTAGTTAGTTCATACAAATCTCAGTAGTGTAATCAGTGGACTCCCTTAAGGATTTTTGTCATATTCAGCAATTGAAATGGTTTCTCTTTTTCACTCTATTCAGGATCAGGTTCAGTTTGGGGTTTTTACTTTCAGATCAGAACTTCAGTGGCCTCCACAACCCTGATCTATGCAAATGGATTGTGCAGCCACAGCCACAATGACTGGTGCTCTAATAGGTGAATAAAACCTCTAAAAAATTATCCTAGTAACTCTGGCATTATGGTGAAATGTCTCTTCCCACCCTCAGCTTTGAGGAAATTCCTGACCTCGTGCTGGTTCCTCTGCGGTACGTTTGGTCACACATAGCCAGAATGGTTTCTGGGAAGTGGTGCTCTGATGTTCTTCAGCACGAACAGATGTGGAACAATGTTTACATGGGGAAAATGTTCAGCCTGTTTCGTAAGGAAGGGAAAGGAATGCCTCCTGGCAGAACAGAGGCAGAGCACTAAAGACGGTGCTGATCTGAGCCTTTATTGAAAGGACAAGTGAATCTGACATCCGGAGCTGCAACACAACTTGGGATGCCCAACTTGTGTATACTTAGGGCTTATTTGATGCCAGGTGTTTATTTTAAACACAGGTGGTGTGAAAGTTGCAGATGGCCTCATTGAAAGGAAAGAAAAAAACATTCAAAGGAAAAGGGTGAAGGAGAGGAAGGATGAGGTGAGTCTGAGTAAGACAGAGACTGACCCAGCCTGCACCTCTCAACCCTGGCAACCTCATAAACACCTTTTGTTCCTCCAGCATACAGCCATCAGTCCTCAAATCCTGTCTCCAGAGCATGGAAAATTGAAAAGAGCAGGTCAAGATTTCCTAGTTTTTCTTCCTTTGTGCTTTTCTTTCAGTGCCAACCCCTACTTTCTCATCTTCCCTCCACTTTTCTCTTTTTCTCATCAAGAAGATTGCACAGCATCAAAGAGAAGAAACTGCATCATCTAACTGCTGGAAGAGACAGCGATGAAACTATGTACAGTTCTTCACATGTACACTGTAATTAAAAGTTGTGTCTTTTCCCTTGCAGAAGAGAGGGGCTTGACCAATTTGGGGTATGGAATACCAAACCCAAGCTGACTGTTGTTGGCATCAATAGTGTGGGTGGCACTTGTGAACTGAGTTCTCTATAACCATAGGAGTTATAGCCTTCTTTAAATATATACTTCCTGCAAACAAGCACTGAAAAGATCAAACAGAAATTAACACACAGGCTGAGAATGAGATTTTCCCAGTGAGAGAGCGCAAGACTATTTAAAAACCTGCCCTAAACAGCAGAGTCATCAGCGTTCCTGATAGTGCAGCTGTGTATCTTTGAAAATCAGGCACCCTTTAAGCACATTTTCATCATAATATAACCAATATACATTTTATTATATTTCCTTTCCCTGTTCTACTTCTGTTTTAACCATGTGTGAACCAAGCTAACATGATTAGACACCTTGTTTTTCACCAGTCATTTCTGTTTGCAGTCTTCCATAAAGTGTTTCAAGTGAATTTTAATATGTTGATGGTACTTACTGGAGAGATTAATATTCATAATAAATACCCCTTAGAAATAATCTTCAGCAGAGCATTTTGACAGAGGAGTTAGGGCTGCTAACAACAATAACTACTACAAAATGCAATTTGGTCAATTACTTTAATTAAATTTCACTCTGTAATGTCCTCTCATTTATATAGTAAACTAATAGGGAAAAAGTGCATCATCCTTATTTGCCTTCACTTAAATGCCCAAAACTGCTTCCTTATGTTTTTCCTTACCATTTGCAGCTCTCTCAGCTTCTAGGAACATTTGAGATAATTATGGGTTTTACAAATAAAGCTTATTTTTCACCAAGAAAGGTTGAGACTTTCTTTTGAGTACACTTTCCTAGAATAAAAACCTTGACTACACACATTCTGATCTGGTATTTACAGACTGGATGATTTTGGATGGTGCCAGCATTCCAGTGTAAATGGTAAAAGTGTCTATGTTTCATCAAATGCTTTTTTAATTATATTGTTTGAAATTGGAGTAAAAAGGAACACAGCTGTCTGGAGATTTTGGAAGCATACAGGTTATAATGAACTCATGAGAAATAACATAGCAGTCTCTTTAATGCACTTTGCTGCACTGAACAAGGAATTTTACACTGTGGGCTACATTCTCAGCTGGGGTAAATTGCCATGTCTCTGATTTCCTCACTGTACAACAGTCTGGTTCTGAGCCCTTTGCTTAAAAAAAATGCAACTCTCATTTTCAACAGTTCATAACAGGAGAGGATTTGGCCTGGGTTTATTATGGTGCAATTGTGTGTAAATATTAAGGTCATCTGTTATCTGGAAAAATGCATGAATTAAGTTCAAATCAGTAACTCTGAGCCCACTGTATCAGTAAAATCAATAAAGCTGTTTCCATGAGCACTGTGAATATTCATGTCAACAATCATAATAAGACATACGGGAATGTAAAGCATGCACGTATGACAATTTAGTGATAATTTTAGGGCCAGCATTGTTTCGGGGAGCTGATGCTGTAATTCCTCTGCTACAGCACTAGCAGCAAGTAAAGCTTCAAGAGGGAGACACAATTCATTTTTATTATGGGGCGAACTGGGGAGGGGCTGCAGAGGGAACCCTTCTAAGATGCTGAAGTAGAAACCACAATTTTTTTCCCCTGTGGTTTCACAGAACTCCTGTAAACTGCAGCAGTTTCTTCAGCGGGCTTCCAATTTCTCTGCCAATGCTATAAATTTTGTTGGGAAGATGAAGTCCTACAGCGCAATTAACTCCAAAAGTGGTACAAAGCAATGGCGCGCAGATACCGGGCTGCAGTACTTAGCACTTAACTCTGAAATTCTGATAAGCCCTATCAACTCAGGGTTGTGTTTAATGTTCACTCCTGCTTATATACTGAAGATACAACCTAGCGGTCACAGTGTTAACACTCCTCAATATCTATTACAATTAGTTTTTGATTAAGAAGCCTAGCATGGCTTTTGAAGCCTTTTATGTTGTGTCAAATGGCTAGTGATGGAGTGAGATGCACAGACACCTCCCAGTAACAAAGCATCTTGTAAAAGGTTTCAAGTGAACTATTTTATCATCCTAATGGAAACCAGATGACTCTAACTCCCCCTTTAATTTCAACTATTTACTGAAGAGTCCTTGTTTTGAATTACTTAAAGATTTATTCCAAACCACTATCTCATGCATTAAGAATCACTAATAACAAAGCCATTCCGAGCAGAGCAAAGCTTTTAAAGAATGTGACTATGCCATTGCATTTATTCTTAAGTTTAAACCACGTTTTTTTAATGGCTTTCACATTTTTATTTCTTGGTTTATTTTCTCAGTGTGTTTTTTTTATTTTTATTTTTATTTTTTTTTTCCCTTGAAATCCCAAACACATTTTTCTACAGCCATTTCCAGCTCACACTGCAGTTTCCTGCCTGCTGACGGGCACTGCAGGCTGGAGCTTGGATGGTGGAACAGAACCTGTGCATGTGCTCCTTCCTCCCGTCCTCCAGACAGCCTCTATTTCGGATCTCCTCGGTGTGTTTAGCTCAGGAAGGGTTGCCAAATTAGGACCTTGGGGGAAAATTGTGTCCACCCTGCACAGCTTCATTATTTCCGCTGAGCAGTAAAATTTTCAGGGGACAAAAGTGTCGCTTCGTGTTAGCTGTTGTGGCCTGATGGCCGGAGACACCCTGGCTCGCCTGCTCTCCCTTGGAAAATGGGAGGACCAGGGGGAATCTGCTGCTTTGTCCTTGCCCACTATCTCTTTCAGGCTCATCCCTTCCTCCCAGGCACATCTCTCCCTGCATTGCTGCAGAGGGAACCCTGAAATCACCGGGATTAACTGGATTAGTGGTGCAAAGCAAGTCTCCTCTCTCTGCTGCTGCAGTATCTGCTGCCTGGGTTGCAGACCTCCCCATTTCCGTGGAGCCTTTCAGAGACACAGAAATTGCTCTTAATGAACACAACCATGGACTGGTTTTCATCCCAAAATGTGACACTGTTATTTACATCTGTCAGTATTTCACTGAGCTCTCCTTCTCCCTGTGGACACTATCTTCTAAGACGTTTCAGGCAACGCAGCTGCAATATTCTTTTACCAAAATGCCCTTTTGACTCAGACTGAAAAGTTCTTCAGAATACATTTTAGTGGCATGAAAAGGATTATGAAATGATGTAGTTAATTATAGATAGATTTTGTAAGGTAAATTTATAACAAGATGCTTGTAAAGGAAGAAGAAGGTGGAGAATACAGCTGTCCAGGAATAAGAATAGGTTGTATGTTAAAGTGTAGCCATTAAAGAACCTTAGCTGTATTGAATAAGGAATTTGAACAAATAGGAGGTGGTCTATTTCTAAAAACATTAAACAGAATTTTGTTGCAATGAACATCAATAACTATTGACCTTTTGTTTTCATGAGTCTCCCGAGCCACAGAAACAAGCAGTTAACAAATCAGACATCCCCACCAAATGGACAGCTCTTCATCCTTCACAGAGATTTCTGCTGTGTGAAGATGCATTTTCAAATCTAGATTAAATCTAGAGGCCTTTAGTAACTCTAGACCTGTGCTGGTCTTTGGACAGAACTAGAGTTCATGGGGTGAGTGGAGGGAGAGAGTGAAGTGTTTTAGGTGGGATTGAACCTCAGGTCATGCAAGGGCATGCAGTGATAGGGCAAAGGGGAATGGCTTTAAACTCAGAGGGCTGTCTTAGATTAGATACTAGAAAAAAATTCTTCACTGTGAGAGTAGAGAGGCACTGGCACAGGCTGCCCAGAGGAGCAGTGAATGCCCATCCCTGGAAATGTTTGAGGCCTGGTTGGATGGGGCTCCAAGTGACCTGATCTAGTGGAAGGTCTCCCTGCCCATGGCAGAGGGTTGGAACCAGATGATCCTTCCAAACCAAACCAGTCGATGCCAAAAGGCAAGGCATGTTAAAAACACCAAGGGTAAAAACATCCACAGCTGCCCTCCTCTTACTCTGCTGTAACAAGACATATTTTAAAAAATATTTTTAATATGTTATTTAATTTGGAGGGTAAAGCAGGTATTAATTAATAGCTCTCTATCATTAACTAGTTTTCAGAATCGTGAATTAGATTTCATTTGTCAAACAGGGAACAGGAACCACAAAATAAAATGGTCACATGTTCGTGAAAAGATAGAAATGTTAATTCTCTGTTCTTCAGCCAAGTTATTAGTCTGACTTGCATTTTTAGCCCAAGACTGCCTATAAACTATATAAAAACATGCATTTGTAAAATCCATATGCTGGCACACTGAGAGAATGACTTCTGCATATCATTAAGAAAACTTTAATAAATTGCATTTTGGTAGGAGTCAGGGAGAAAGGCTCCTCTCCTTCCAGCATCACATGGACTGTGTACCACATCTGCAGGCCCACTGCAGACTCTTGGCTCTCCAAGTCCATAAACAGAAACCCTTTCAGTTTCACCACAAAATAGGCCATCTACTTTTCTTTTGGCATGCCTAAAATGCCCTCTGCTTTCTGACTGTACATTTTAGACGATCTTACATGCTTCTCCAATTTTACTCTATGTTCAGATAACACTGCTTTGCTTAATATTCAAAAGCAGCATTTTTCTAAATGCTAGAAAATTATAATATTTATCCAGAGAAATATTCTTCCACATTTTCCCGCAGTATGAGAGCCATGATATTTATTGTTGAAAAACTGGAAATTCCACTCCCTCCTAATGTAAAGTTCCATACATTTTGTATAATTTTTAGTTAAAATAATAATTAAAGGTAAAAGCCTACTGATTCGTGTCCACTGAAGTTTGGATGATGAAAACATGGCAGGAGAGATGCAATTAGTCTCAGATCTGGCTGCCTTCATTCCCCAACCTGAACAACCAGGGACCTATTTAGAGCCAAGTCAACTAGGACTAATCGTGGACCTAAGACTGAGGCCTGGCTTCATGGTGAGTTTGATATTCATCTGGAATAAACAGATAGGACTGCACAGGAAAACTGCTGCTGAGCTGACAAGCCAAGAGGAATTGAGGAAAAAAAATCTCAGTTTTTAGGATGTGGGGGAGAAATGTTGAGAATTTATATTTTAGGAAAAAAAAGGTGTTGGTAAAACTTTTACCATTGGCAATTTAAATTATAGTTAGAATATATTTAGAATTAATAAGTGGCTCTAGTGATTGCTGATGGAATGTTAAATCCAAATATTCATATATTTTAATATCTTTCCTGTAATGAACAAAGGGACTAGCGATATGTTTGGGGGTGACACCAATTCTTTAAATATTTTGTATTCTGCAGGGTCGTCAAGAGCACAGCATCAGTCTGAGACTCAATTGCAGAATGAACAGCTGTGCAGTACTTTTTTCAGTGATTCAAATAAATTTGCTCTCCATGAATTAAAAAATAATTTGTTCATAAGATGAAGGAGAGTAGAAAAAGTGAGAAATGAATGTCTTAAAATTCAGGCTCCTCCAGGTTTGATTTTCGGATGCTTTTAAAATATTGGTCCTTGCCCTTTGCAAAGTTATTTCTATTAGCTACTTTCCTAAGCTTGCTATAAACTGCCAGTTTTCCTCTCTGTTAATTATTAATATGACCTGTTTATGTACCAGTTATCCAGCTAACCATTAATGTCTGTTTACTCATTGATGACCTTTGCAACTACATGCCAGGCACTTGGCCAGTAAATGTCAACATTTTTAATAACCTAAAAAATACTCTTTATAGCTTATCTACATAAATATCTTTTTTATGTGAAAAAAAAAAATAAATATTAATTATAATCCACATAGATCTGTATAAGAGTTTTTCAGTCAAATGGCACAGTGAGAATAAAATAAAAAAAAACTTTACTTAAATTCTTTACTTATGTTTTGTTTTAAAATACATTAAAACAGACAAAAGTGTAGGTCCAGCATTCAGGCACAATAAAATGCTTCACAAAAAGAATTACTGTAGGTAGATCCTCATTTTTTTTCCTCATAATTTCAGTATTAACCTGAACACAAGTAAGATGTCTCTTCCATGTGTTCTACTATTAGTGAAAGGCTACATAAGGGACACAACTGGATTAAACCTGAAAGTGGTGACACTAAATTTACCCATGATAGCAAACTTTATTCATATTTTTGCTCACTAAATGGGCTTAATTTAAAAAGACAAGCAGTAGCCCAGGATGAAAAAGAATATGAGGACACTTCCCACCCAAATTGATGTAGGTGTAGGACACCCTCATCCAATCTGCTACGGAGATAAGTGGAACAGGCAGGTTTCTTTTTCCTTGGTCCACTAACATCCTTTCCTAAGAAAAGCCTTGAAATATTGTCTTTGTGATTACAATTTGCAGGTTGGAAATTGGCTCCCTATTGAAATATTTTCAGGTATTAGCATCATCCCAGCCATAAGTAATGGTGATGGCATTTACAGAGATTGCAGCTTTGATATATACATAGGTATATGTTCACATTTTCTCGTTCATTGGAGTTCTAACTTCAGTAAAAATTAGGTTTCCTTTTTTTTTTTTTTTTTTTTTTACCCCTTAAAA
>VXAC01003605.1:1115799-1198503 GCA_013399225.1 Rhipidura dahli
TTTTTTTGGTTACAGCCTTGAACACTTGCTGTGTCTGTCACTTTATGTTGAATTTATTGTACAGCATGTGAGTTGTAAGGCTGAGGAGCAATCTGTCATAAGCCATTGTATCAATAATCTCTGAAAGGGTTTGTTTTGGTCCTGGCTGGGAGGTAAGCTTTCCAGATTTGTACCCTCGGTTACAGAGACAATTTGGGCTCAATAGTATTGTTTCAAAGGGGTTTGTCTGTGCTGTAACACATTCACTTAAGCCCTGTGCTTCTGTACAGGGTGGTTATACAGTACTTCAAGCATATAAATGCCTTTCAGGTTTTTTGTACTGAATGATAACTCACCTTGTCTTTCTTGGTGAGGTAGGTAATAAATAGAAATCTGGACTGTAACTGAGACATTCTGACTTAGTTAGATCTTCTGGTGTCCTGAAAAAGACAAGTAGACTCAATTACCATGCCAGCAACTACATAAAGATTGTCAAATTAAATCCAAAAACCTATGTTTAAATAACGGTATGACAAAACCTGCAAAAAGGCAAGAATATCAAGCTCCTCTGACATTTTGACCTGGAGTTATAGCACTGTGGAGACAAAGAAAAATATTCTTTAAAACATGCATTTCTATCATGAAGGACTGAGGGGCAGGACTTGGTCAAATCCATCTTATCCTGGAGATATGGACAAGTGGTGCTGCAGCCATTAATCCATGCTGTGTTCCTGCTTTTTGCTGTGCTAACCGCATGGTTTATTTATTAAACAAGCAAATATATGACTAAAAATGAAAAAAAAAATGCATCTACTGTACTTTCTTGAGAGTGTTTTTAACCAGCACCTTAATTAAGTCAGCAAAAGCCTTGTGAGTTGGATGAGTGTTACACAGAATTAGCGTCACCCACCGCTGATAGGGAGTTATCCCAGGGTTCAAGCACAACAGCTGTCTAATGGTGTACAGTGACACTGCACACCAGGGTAGAATGCGAGGAAGCATTCCACATCCGATTGGAACTGCAGGGAGACCTGAGTGGGAATTTAATTATTTCTGCTGGAACTTCTTCAGAACATTGGCTTTGGCACCCCAGCCTCACAAAGAGTGCCGTGGAAACTTTAATGAGCTGCAGTTGTGGAGGGGAGGCTTTTTTTTCAGACACATTGAAAGACAACAACTCAGCACACCTCAGCATTGTCAGGCCAGAAAAGGAATCCAGTGCTGACTCAGAGGACAGTGCACGAACTGGAATTGTCAGCACCATTCCTTGCAATAGCCAGGGCTTCCTTGGAGGTGCCTCATCTAAGACTGACCTAACTTGACACATCTTAGCCTGTGAGACAAGGGACAAGGCTCAAATATAATATTCTTGTGGGAAGGGGTGTTCTCTGTTCGTCTGCTTTTATGTGCAAAGTAATGACATATTTAATCAGGGTTTCCACTTTCCCCCCTCCAGTGCTTATTATTTATAGAGAGCTGTTTAAATTTTCCAGATAAATATGTATTCAGAGTCTTTCCTAACCATATAATGTGCTCTATAGATCAGAGCAACTCCATTTAAAGTTGTTTTTTAAAAACATGAGGTATAATTTGATAGACGGGAACAGCTCTATTGGTTTCATAGATAGCTGGGCATTTATTTTCCACTATAAAGATCATAATATTTACCCAATGGACCAGAACAGCTCCTTCTTAGCCTTTACTCCCTCTATCATGCCATAATTATTTAAATACAGATCCTGCTTGCATTACTTATTTTGTACCCAAGAGGAGGGGATCACCTGGGTGAGTGAGTAAAAGGGGCAAGGGTTGTCTCATACAGCCCATCATCTTCTGAAAGTCTGCTTGCAGATCTAGAGATAATAGGGAGAGATTAAGAACCAGCTGCTTCCATGACTATTTTTATTTATAATGTATCGCTCATTTCTCCCTCCAGTTCAGTGTGAGAGCAGGTTATTCAGCCATGTGTTCTGTGCAGTGCAGGAGGGAGATATTTTAAATGTCTATATGCTGACAAGGTGAGTGGTCAGGGCACGATTTTGTTATATACATGTATAGGTATGTGTGTATATAAGAAGGTGCAAGAATAATTTCCATGTGATTATTACTTTCCTGCTTTATTTTTGTGTGACCTCATAAATCCATACTGCAGGGACAGGCACCGTCTTGTTATTTATTTTTGGAGAGCCAGCAGAGTGCTTGATACCATCAGGACTGCAGCAGAGGAGATACATGTTCAGAAGCACTTACTAATGGTATAATTAGAAGTACTTCCTAGTGTTATAAAGGAGATATTTCTGCTGCAGTGGTTTCCTCATGTGTGGGCAATGCTGCCTCAAACTTACAAAAACTTAGGGGTTGATTAACCCAGCAAGGAAAATTAGCAACTAAAACTATCACTGTCATCAGTGGGCATTGGCTTGGGTCTCCCTGATGTTCAATGATGGAGTTTATACACATTTTACATGTCTTTTTATATCTCTTAATTCCTATCCTTAATTCCCATATTTAAAATAAACTTTTTATCTGCATCATATTCCCTTATTTTTGATCAGGCCTTATTCTTCCTTTCTTTTCTTTTAAGAATTTTGTTTTATAATTAATTAATACAGAGAGTCAAATGTGGTCACTACAGAACTAAGAACTAAACATATCCAAATAATTTTCTCTTGTGCTGAAATATATGATCCATCAGGCAATACCCTTCTCTTTCTTATTTTTCCAGATTTTGTGTCTCCCTTAGCCAGTATGTCAATATGCAGCCATAGAAGCAGGCATAGACACCAGATTTAGTGTATATGATTTTCTTCATTTAAGAGGTTAACCAAAGATGCTGCATGGTATGATTATATTTTTCACCTACACGCGATGATGGCTGAATTGCAGGATGATTAAACTGATGAATTTCTCTTTTTTCACATTGTGCATTTCATCCGGCTCTGTGACTCCTTTCTCTCACAGCCCCTTTCTTCAAAGAAACTGCCCTGTCAGCGAGTTCTCTGTCCTCTGACATGTTCTGCTCATGCCTCCCCATAGTCAGCTGGTTCAGTTCCAGCTCCACTACAGGCCTCTAAAAACACAAAATATTTTCTTTCTCCCAGAAACCTAATTCTGATTTATATCCCAGATGAGCAATTCAAAAAGCATTTGAACAGTGAAGCATAGTTTGGGTTTTGAAGTTATACTCAGTTACAAGAACTGTAATCTCCTGAAGTTCTGGAACTGTCTAGTGTGGGGTTAGAGCCAAAGGTATTCTCTGAACAAAACCACTTAAAGAAATTTTTTTCCTGATTGAAAAAGGAATGGATGAATATCAAATGTTTAAGCTGCAGAGGTGTGCAGATAGTTACAGGAGTGGTTACATGGTCAATTTAGCCACAGGTTGCTGATAGAAGGCAGTTCTGGCCTTAGTTACATGCTCCTGCAATTTAATTCACATCTACACCCAATATCTATCCAGGTTAACCTGACTGAGAGCTGCTGTGTCTTTGACCCCTCAGTAAGGTTTGTTTTCAGACTGTTCAGCGACCCAACCTGGCTGTGTGTGCATTCACACAACTGCCAGCACCCATGAAATGGGCACTCCAGGGACATGCAGACCACAGTGAAGACGAAGATGAGATTGGCAGCAGCTTGGGCACCAGCAAAAAACCTCTGTCAGGGCTGTTTTGACCAGGGCAGCATCACAGACATGGAGGTTAGACCCATCCATTAATGTCTGTCTAAACAGGGTCATTGCAGGGTCTGTTGGAGGGATCTAATTAGGGGTCTGTTTTTTCTTTAAGAGTCCTTGCCTAGTATTTCCCTTACTTTTCCAAACACCCTAAAGTAGACAATACATCACAATGAGGTCAAAGCAGAGGAAAGGGAAAAAAAATATATATTCCCAGCAGCCTCAGAACAATGACAGTTTTCATTTATTATCTAGAAGTCATGTAAGTTTTTAAGTCACCAATCATCATCAAGAGAAGAATGGAGATACATGCTTGACAAGGAAGATGCTGTCTGTGGCGGCATAATATTCAATTTACTGCCAAGGCTACTGACTTCTGGAGCAATAGGAGAATAAGTGAAATAATTGATTTCTTACCTCAAAGGTAATATAGCATAAGAATTACACTAGCTATGTCCATCATCTATTTTTAAGCAACTTTCTGGATTCTGTATTAGTCCTCTGTAAAAGCAGAGGTCCTTAAGGCAGTCTTGGAGCCATACCATGAAAAAACACTCTTTCTTAGTATATAGGGGCACAAAGAAAAACCTGAAATAGATGCCTACCAAAACCCAGGTTATTTTGTCTGCCTGAGATTGCAAACAGCCTGCAACAAAACCCAAACTGCCCCTTTGCCATGCATTGTATTCTGCCCTGAAAGCAACATGTTCTTGTTGGAGCTTTGGGTGGAGGTCCTTGCAGAACGAGCAGAGGGCATCGGATTTCCTTAACATGACCCTGCCCCATTCCTATGCCTATATATTGTCTATTTAGGGAAACATTCCACTGTCCTTGCTCATGCTGAGCAGCCCTGTAGATATAAATCATCCTGCTGTGGAAGCAGGCACAATTCAGTGTGACTAACAGACCCCTCTGTGCTGATGAACATTAATGGATGTGGCATCCCACATCCTTGTGGAGTTGAAAGCAGCGGCACTGCTCATGGAGTAAACTGCTACTCACTGCGAGTAAATGCAGCAACATATCAGCTGTGGATAAGTAAACTACCTGGGGTGGGAATCTGCCAAATGACAGAAAAGCACTTTACTGAGCTGGATGGTTTAATTAATTCTTAAATTATATGTTTATATCAATAATTACACTTCACAGTTGGAAGGAGCTGTAAGAATGGTTAGCCACCAAAATACATAGGGGCAGTAGTATGGTCTTAGAGTGTGGGACTGACTCTCTTGAAGTAGTTGTTAAACATGTTCAGTAAGGGGTAGTTTTTAAATGCTCAGCAAGGGGTTAAATTTGACAAACTTAAATATTTTGCAAAACAATTTATATTTATTAATGGCTACCACAAAATCCATTTGCCCATAATCAAGTGAAACTTGAAGGTGCTGCCTTTCTTAAGTGCCGACATTAAAGTAAATAGTGGAGGACATTCCAAGATAGTATTAACACAATTGATTTATTGATGATTGCACAATGGGAGGTTATCTTTTGTTAATTGACTCTGTAAATAAGCTCATAGGCATCTCAAGCGTAGGAAAAAAAATCTATTGCTACTAGAAAGTCAACAGGGTGAGCTGGCTATGCCACTCCATAAAGTGCCTCCTCTGCTGCAAAACTCATGGGGCTGGATAATGGCTGAGAGGCATTTCTAGCAACAAAACTCATGCATACATGGGAAAGGACACTCCAAATGTTGTTGGCTTGGACTATCCTGCATGGAAAAAGCAGGAACCATCCCTGGAGCTCACAGATACGTTTAGGTGGAGTCTATTCAGCATAATTAGGTGGAGTCCATAGAGCAGCCAGATCCGATCTTGTACTGTTTGGTCTTTCCAGGTGATATATGAAAACTCTGTTTCTTCACTGTGACCTACCTCTACCCCCTCAGACCTAAGGCCAAATCACTGCTGGTATCCAGGCTTTGCTGGTAGGCACCTCCCCATGAAATGCTTTACAGATGCTCAGATCTTATCATTACTTCCCTTTGGAGTTCTTTATCTCCACCCTATTCTCTTCTGGTTTGAGCAGGGCATTCCCCAAGTTGTGTAACACTTTTACCATGTCCTTTTCTTTTTATGGCATCAGGACAATAATGGTGACTAGCAGGGACACTGCTTACCCAACACCTAAGGGCTATCTTGTTCAATAATGTCTGACCTTCTTGCCTCAACAGCCCAGTGGAGACTTTTGGTAGAGACTTGGTAGACTGATTTTTCCACTTTGGTTTCCATTTTCCTCCCAGCATTATTTCTTTCTTTCTTTCCTTCTGTTCTTGTCCCCTCCAGTAATCTCATTTTCATCCCACTCTGACCCTGCCTTGACATTTGGAAAGAGCTATAATCAGTCTAAATGTCCTACTTCACTTGGCATAAAATCCAACAGGAAAAGTTCTTTGCTCCTAATTTAACAGCCCTGAAATGTGAGCAAACATGATTTGTACTTTTGGCAGACAACAGCAGATAGATGGGTGGAACAGGAGCTCTGTGGCCACAGAGCTACTGTGCAGGGACAACCCAGCAGAACATTTTTATTCCTGATCTGTGAAATGTCATGAGCTTCCAAAGAAGCTGGCTTCTAGTCTGTGATTCTTATGAATCACCTGCACTGAGTCATGTTCCTTTCCCTGTCCTGTCAACAACCTCAATACACAAAAACCAAACAACTTCTGCCACTTCTCCAGGAGAGCACCCAGATTGTCGGAACAAAGGCCCTGCTGTTTCCTAATCTCAAAAACAATTAACACATCAGATTAATAAAATCTTTAAATGCTTTGGCGGATGCAGGTGGAATGCTCCCTGTTTGCAGGACTATAAAGCCTATCAGTTCCCCTGGCATTAAAAGGCACAAGGGAACATAAAGTGTCAGGGTTGCTAACAAGACCAAGCATGAAGTCTTGCACTAAAGAAATTTAAAAAACCAGCATGTGTCAGTTGTTGCATGTCTTGCTTCTGAAGCTCCTAGATGTCTCCAAAGCCCAAAGTTTACCTCTGAGAGGACAGGGAATTCCCTTCCCTCATGAGATGCAGTTTCCTTTTTTATCTCCTTCCCCTTGTTCCTCAACACAAAATTGCATTCAGTGCTTCACTTAATGACTGTAATGCCCTTGGTTAATAGGATTTCACTGCAATTTCCTATCCTTTAGCTTGACACGGGAGCTTGGTGTGCATCTAGCGTTAGCTGGGTATTTTTAAGTGCTGTTTGCCTGGAAACAGCATGACAGTCGATTCTCCCAAAATTCGGAGTAGTAATCCTTGGAATTACGCTGGATCAGGCAGAAGTGAAGATTTCATCTAGAGGACTCAGATTTCTCTGCTGGGATCACAGCTCATGCAAAGATTAAAGGCCATGTCCACAAAGATATTTAGGCACTTCAGTAGGAGAGAGGTGCCTCAATGCCTCTTGTGGGACTGGCCTTAACCCCATTTAGCTCACCTGCCTGACAGCCAGGAGTCAGAGTTCTGACCTTCAAAACTGATGGCAAATGCCCACTGATTCCTGTTAAAAACAGCTGCAGGATTTATTGTGGTGATTCTAATATTCTGAAAAGAAGTCCTGGCTAAAAGGAAGCCCTTTTGGATCCTTCAGTTGAGAGACAGAATGATGAACATTTTTTTTCCCCCATTTTTCACAGTTCAGGAGAAGGTGAATTTCATATTTTCCTTTTCAATCATTTGATCTGTCGTGACCCCTCCTGTGCACTTTGTGACACCAAAGTGCTTTTCCATTCTTCGTTGCATTGCTTTGGGAACTATAAAAAGAGCGACAGTGTTGAGGGATTTCTGTTTCATTCCTGTCACTGTCCCAGGAGGATTAGAGTTGTGGAAGCTTAGAGTTAGGCTCATACTTCCCTCTATCCAAGTGCCTGGCTCAGAGATAATGGCCTTTGTTTAGGAGGCCTCAATATTCCTGAGGCAGCACTCAACATGATGCGTTTCCCCATTTTCTCTCTCCCTCATGTTTGGTACCCCTGTCCCTGTATGGATTCAGTAATCCAAGCCATTCTCTGGAAGCAACAGTGACTCCCATTTACGTCTTTGCCACCTTTTCTGAGAATGTGTTCATTTCATTGATCCCATGTTTCAACGCAGCAGTTGTCCCTGCCACTATCCTTGACCTAATCATAGCATTTCGGGATCCGCGTGTCCCGTGGTCACGGATGAGCACATGGACAGAAACTGCCGCTCTGGCCTGCCCATGGAGCTTGCTTTAGATCCATGAGAATGGCGTGCGAAATTCCTGCTAGGTCCAGTTTCTTCTGAGCAGCGAGGGCCAAGATAGTTGTACTTCATAATCTGCTGGAATGATTCTTAGCTGGCTTGGCATAGCCAGCCCTGCAGAGGGAAGAGGGGGGAGAGGATGTGCTCCAGCCCTAAGATCAGATGTCGGGCACAGGTGCTGGCAGCAGAGCAGCGCCACAGCTCCGGAATGAAATCGCAAGCTGGACCTTCTGAAAGCAGCCCAAGATTGTGTATCATGAGTTATGAGGGCAATATAAAACGGAAAGCTTGACTGCATCTGTTAGTTAAAAATTGCTGTGAGAGCTTGGGAGGCTGCGAGCTCAGTGTATTAGTGAATCTCAAACAGGGTGGCTGTACTTTACCTTCCTAATTAAACACTCTCTTAGTTTTTGTTGCCCTGGTTAATTTTTATTTTCCCTTTCTCTCACTTGCACAGATTAGCACCATTGATGGAGACATCTATTCATCACATAAACTCTGAATCTGGATTTGTATCTTACTCTCCCCCTAAACTGTTGTAATGTCCTTTGACATGGAGCTGCCGTTTGCTGTCCCAAGGGTCACATGTCTGGGGAAGAAAAGAGATCTCCTCTCACAGTGAGTAAAGTTCTAGTTGACTGGAGACATATGTTGAAAGAAAGTTGGTGTTTTATTCTCAGATACACCAAGAGACTACGTAAATACTGGTCCTGCGCATCCAGTTTTGCATGTTGCAGTTGAAGAAGGAGCTTAGCACACAGGTACAGAGCACATGCAGTCTTTAGCACTTTCATTTTGATAGATGCAAATTTTTTTTCTTTTTTTTTTTTTTTTTTAGGGTCTGTCTGGTCACAGAGGTTCTGGTGTGTGTTATTTTCTCATCTTGTATCACAAGGGAAGTATCTGGTCCTGTTCCCAAGCAAATGAATGTTAGACATCTCCTTGGCTTTCAAAGGGCAATGTCAAACCTAAATGAGGGAGAGGTAGGATGGTGCTGGGATGAGGCACTCCTAAAAGCCTCTTGAGTGACCCAGGAAGGAGCATTTGTAAGGGCTCCTCTTCCCTCTAAGACACTAATGAGCCAGTCCTTAATCACAAACTGTCTATGCAGAGCACTGCCCTCCTGACACAAGGACAAGCTTCACCTCTGCAGACCTTTAAAATGAGCCCTCTAGGCTTTCCTTCCTTTACAGGAGATAGCTGACCCCAGTGACCTTGCTCCCCTTCAAATCATGAGCTCATCCTATAGATGTGAGGGTATATAGCATTCCTTCCACTTCCTGTCTTAAACTCTGGCCTCAGCCTTAGCACGGGCTGCCCAGGAGATGGCCGTGTGTCCTGCTCCTCTCCCAGCACTGGCACTGCTGTCATGGCTGAAACTACATTTTTACATAGATACCACACGATTTTTTGGGTATGTGGAGAACTATGGGTCATTTTGAGATAAAGGGGACTATATAAATGGAAGTCCTTATTATTAAATCAGTGAATTTTACCAGAGATGGCTCCTTGCTGTCAGACACGCTGATTTTCACCCTGGTTGCCCCATGCACAGCACGACCTGAATTTTCCATTTCCGTTACGTTCTTGGTGGCTGCACATACTTTCAAAAATGATTCTTATAGAAATTTTTATGTTGGACAAATGTTTTTGGTACAAGAAGAGCCTTGCAGAGTTGAAAAGGGAAACATGCCTTCCTAATAGCTCATGGCTGTTGTGGTTACTATGCAAATCTCTTTATCCAATCAATCAGACATGAAATAAAATACACTGACCTGATGCTTGGCTAGCATGTAAATTCCAAGTCATATGAGGCTTGGGGAGTTACAGTGCAGAAGAAGGAGTTTTCATTCCCCATTTGTAAGATGATATCTGCTGGGCTCATTAAACGAAAATATTTTGGGGCCTGTGTCTTGCAAGGTAAACTTGCTCTATTGTGCAGAAGAACATTCACTGAAATAGCTAACATGGATCATCTGATGACATTAGCTTTGTAAGTAATTTCCATGATGTCAAGGGTACACTGGAGATTAAAGGGGGATTAAGGCCTACTTGCACAGTCAAAGCATCACAGTAAATTGACTTGACTTGGCAGGCAGCACCTAAAGTTGGCAAGTTTTCACTGACTAATCATATAAAATCCAGGTTTGTGGTGTTAGTTGGACTACACTTTCACAGAGGCCAGGAAACGTTAAGCTTTCAAGGTGGGAGGTTTTAGGAGGAAAAGGGAGGGGAGACTGACGAGGAGACTTTTGCAATGTCAAGGTGCCAAAGTAAAATAACGACCCAGTTTTACTGGAGAAGGCTCTGCCTTCCAAGAGCAAGCTGGTTGGATTTCTACCCAAAGGGCTTTTCCTCCAGCAAAGTTTATTTTTTCCCTCCCACTTGCTGTCACAAAATGCAATCTCCTCTTAAAGGATCAGACCCTGCACAGGAACTTCACTGAATAAAGATGAGTTTATATTTTAAAAAGGAAACAGCTGTATTGCAAAAGCAAGGGAGGTAGGCAGCTCTAGTTTCATTAGCTAAGGGAAACTCAGGGCCCCAGAGGAGAACAACTGGGAGAGCAGCCATGACAGAGAAAAAAAAAAAAGGAAACAGAAGATCATAAAGAACTAATAATGAAAAATGGAAAGTGAGAATGAGCCAAGAAAAACATGCAATAAATAGATTTAAAAAAAGAAGTTGTGGAGGGAACAGAAATGTAAAGCAACCAAGCAGGAAAAGAGCAAGGCAGAGAGTATGAGTTTTCTGGAAATAAAAGAAATAATTCTGAGAACTCTCAAGAATCTGATGAAAAATTGGAAGAGCCTTATGTTTGATCTTTGATCTCCAAACTGGTGGCCCTTTCAAAACGAAAATGAAGGCGGAGCACTGGGTATAATTGGCCAGCAATTTGTTTGCTGCTTCCGCTGGGAAAAGCAGAGTGAATTCGGCTGGGCAAGAGAGTCCCAACACTATCCATGCTGATGAATTAGGGCCCTCTAAGAGCAGCTTATAAAAAAATGTATCTCATGATTGTTTAGAAGGATCCAGTCAAATGTTTATCTGTGCAGTAATCACTGGACGATGAGTTGGAGGTAACCTGGGTGTGGTACTGTGCACAGCAGGAGTCTCTGAATGGTTTCAGATGAAGAAAGAGTAGAGATTGAAGGAAGAGTGGGCTAGGAAGAAAAACAGATACTAGTCTGTCCTTCGTCTTGAAATCTATTCAATGTGATAAAATATATAAACATGGGCAGGACTTCATAGTCCAAGAGAGAGCAGATTTTTTTTCAGCTGCCCTTCAATTAGATCCGTAATAATCCTGCAGTTTTATATGGTTTACAGACGACACTTTGCCCACCAGAAATGGTGCTATTCTTTAAATTGTGCTGTGCTCATTAGGTTTTAATAGGAGCAGTTGTTTAAGGGGTGGGTGGGGGCGGGAGGGAGAATGCACTTGGTGATGCATAGTGGAATGTACATTAATCTTGTTAATGACAACACAGTTAATGGCTGGCAAAACATTACTTTTGAATTAACCTTTCTCTTGTGCAGGCTCTACTCGAGAAACAGAGCCAGGACACTGAAGATACAAGGAAAGTGCACGAAGACAGGGATACAGGATTTCCTATGATTTTATGTTGTTCTTAATTAGGAAGCATATTGGCAGCAAATGCTAACATGTGTTGGGATGTTTAGCTGTAGCCAAATAAATGTTTTCTATTACAACTCTGAATACTTTGCCTAGCCAGAGCCCATGCTGTTCTGTTCATGTCTTACAAAATCCCTTTATAAGTCATTTTGGGGGCCAATTTTCTGTTGGCTTATGCAGCAGAGTTACTTTGAACATATGTATACTCAGACTCCAGAAGGGTCGTTGTCCTCACTTTTTTTTTTTTTTCTAATTCTAATTTTTTTGAGTGATAGATGGGGAAGCCCTTCTTATGAAATGCTTCTGTAATCCAACTAAACAATAGCCTATACTGAGCATGCTCATTTAAAGCAAAAATCCAGGGAATGGGTAGAACTGGTTTTCTCTGGTCACATGTTCACACACAGGCTGAATGAAAAAATCCATAATGAATCATTTATCTGATATTTAATCTCTTTCTCTTGTTTATGAATGGTCTGTAAATAATCTGCTGCTTTTTTTTTTTTTTTGTTCTGTTTATCATTTCAAATTATTAGTTAAATAATTTCTGATCTGGCTTTCAGGTTATTTAAGAACATTTTGCTTTGAGTATTCACAATTTATAACTCCTGTTACTTCACTGATGTAAACACAGAATTAGAGTCTGACTTGAGTAGTGCAAGTAATTTTTGTGCAAGTGGAAACTTAGGCTTTTAACTTTCCAAATATACTGCTCTTTTTACTGTAATTATTATTAATTTTTCCTGATTATATAACCACCTCTAGGTAGGAAATCTGATTTGTGTCTCCCTCCTACCTCTGAGTTTCAGTCTTGTATGATCAACTTATTCTAGCTGTGGTAGGAACTTGCTGAACCCCTTTCTGCTAGAGGGGGAAAGAAGGTGCTCAGGGGCTGCCCATAAATTGTCATGTATGAAAGGCAATGAACAATGGAGCTAAAAATATCTCCCAACCTTATAACTACAGCAGTTGTTCTGGGTTGCTGCAAATATCAATTTATGGTCAAAAAGAAGGAAGACAAGTTGCAGTATTTAATTACTTGTGAATGTGATTAGCTGCTTGAAAGCGTAAGGACCCTATCCTATCAAAATCCATAGCATAAAAAAAACCCCCTTTCTCTTAAATTTCTTCTCAAATTGGACCCCATTAATCACTGTAAAAGTTTCAAAACCACTTGGCTGAAGATTTGGGATAACAGGAGCTTTTCAGGGGGTCATGCTTTCTGATTGGCATCCTTGGCCCTCTGCTCTCTCAGTTTCTGATCCTCTGGCTTCACTTTGGCTGTGGTAACCTGGCTGTCTCTGGGCTGGGCTGTGGTTACCAGTGTGAAATCCTCCCTGGGCTCATGCTCCTGGGGACTGGGCTGCTCTGGAGGGCACAGAAGGGAGAGAAGTGGCACCAGTGGCTCAGCCCTGCCTTAAGAGTTCAGCATCAAAAAAGGTGGGGCTGCAGTGGGGTGGTTGTGAACCAACAGAGATTATAACTAGACCTTTGGAGTCCAGGCTGACATTTAAAGGCTTGAGGCCTGCTGGAGAGCAAAGAAATGTCAGTCTGTAAAAGAGTGGACTGGGCTGGTTAGTGGGAAGGAATGTCAAAAGAGAGTTTATAGGAATCTCTTAAAGTTGAAGCAAATGTATTTCATTCCTTTGATATGAGCACGTTTCTCCTTGATTTACCTGTGAAAGAATGTCACAAGAGCTAGAGCTGGTTAACAGATGCTTGAAAGGACATGGGGGAAGCACAGAGACTGGGGGACTGGTTAACATTTGACTGAGGGCACACAACATGTAAGCCTGACTTATATTGGAACTAAATCATCCCCTCTGATGTGCTGGGAGCTGGATCTCTGCACTCGTGGCTCAGGGAACCATTGAGTGGTTATTCACACCTAGCCCTTTTTAGGATCACCCATTACTCTTATTAACAGCAGCGAGCACTACCAAGGAGAAGGAAAAAAATAATATTCTTTCCACAAAAAGGTAAAAACATAATAGTGAATTAAAGTTCTAAATGATAGGACTGTTAACATAATGCCTTTTGTCTAGAATGAACTATAAAACACACATATATACAATGGAGAAAACCCTGTAAATGTGTAATGGACAAAAAAATATATATATAATAAAACTGTTGAAAGAATGCATTTTCTCAGCACCAAGGCTATCCATAAAATTTTTACAGTTTTCCACTATATAACATTATCCTTCATAAAAAATGATATTTTAAAGCAAAAAGGTTGGCAAAAGAAACAATTGGTAGTTAACGGAAGGACGGGATTACAGCACTGTGCCTTTGCTGTGAACGGTGGAATAGAAAATGAAAAACATTTGGGGCATTATATGAAGCCCAGCAGTCATGCTCCATATGGTTTGAAGAGTTGAGCAATGCTTGACAAAGATTTTATGACTTCATTTTCTTAACATTGAATATTATTCCTTCAATCTAGTCCTCCCACTCCATTCCTTGTCTTAAATTTCTCCTGTTTTTCAGACAAAGAAATCTGTTTTATTAGTATGTATCATTTATACTGAGTTTAATCACATCTGGTTCAATACACTCTTTTGTTACCAGCAAGGCCTTTCTGAGGAATGCCCTGTAACAAAGTATTGGGGAAAAATTGAGATAATTTGGTCCCCAGACCCTCTAATACAACTTCCTATGTGACTTGGTTTTAGGATAAATAGCCAGAGCCGTCTGTATAAGAGGACAGGTCAATATTTGTGGATAATTGGATTTGGAGCACAGAACTTCCTGCCTCCCAAACCTGTGCTCAGACAGATCAGCTTAAAGTTTTATATCTCTTAGCCCACATCATGACTTTCAAAAATAAATACTGCTCCCCTCAGTCATAAAATACATACAAAAATTAGTTAGTCATTCTTCAGTGTACAATCTACTGCCATGTGTGCTGCCAGCAGTGGAAGTGCACAGCCCTCCCCAGAAATGCCTATGGATTACCCTTATTTTGATTTGACATTTAAATTGTTAGGCACAGCTGGGGATTGGGCCAAGTTGTGCATTTGTAATCATGAGATGAGAATTCCTGCTGCAAAATGCACACTGTAAAAAGAAAGGATGTTTGTGTCTTCCCTTCAGAAATACTTAGGAGGTTCTTGGAGGTCTCAACATTGGCACACAATCTTCTATATAAAGGCAAACAGCATATTTAGTGTTAGTACAGGTGACCTAAACTGAAAAATTCAAACCTGGAACCAAACTTTTTGAAAATCTGAGCATTTGGATCTGCAGCCTTAGCTTGGATGAATCTCTAAAAAGGAATTACTGTTGTCATTTATTACATCCATTCACATACTGTGCTACACAAAATAGATCTTTCCTGAAACATCACTTTTCATTTAATTTATTTTACTTCACAGTGAAAGGCAGAGTTCCTCTAACCCTTCTCCTGCCACAGCGAGTGCGTGCCCTCACATGTGGATCTCACATGCTGTGGTATTTCAGATGGCATGTTGTGAATTAGGTGGATAGAGTATCACTGGTGGTGTGTTTTATCCCATGGACTCAGTCCACTGGAGAGCACTCAGCTGGTTAATATTTCATATGGATTCTTTTCTCTTTTCTTTCCAACCATCTATGTAAACTCTAAGACAGCCGGTCTGGTTTTAGGAGGTGATTTCCTCGCTGTGGATTAAGGATCCATTTGTGAGTCACTCTTCAGGCACTTCAGAAGAGGAGATTTCAGACCTGAAAGAATGTATTGTAAACAGAATAATGTGCTTTCAAAATTAGCTCCTGTACCAAATTATGTATTTACTTAATACACCTTAATGGCTTTTGAAGAAGCCATTAGGCTCCATTGCGTAAATAGTATATATACCAAAATATGTATTTAACCTAGATAGGGCAGTGCCCCATTGTTGGTTTTCCTTCCTTCTTTACGAAGTTTTATCTTCATGGCCTTTTGAAAGTCGATTATTCCTGAAGAATTTATCCTCCAGGAGATTGTTTTGGACAGTGGCAGCTGAGGGGGCACGGAGGAGAGGGGGTTCCTGAGTTTTAATGTGTGGGAAGGAGGAATAGCATTCAGGAGGGCTATAGGACTCTTCAGACTTTGGAGTGGGGAAGGGAGAAATTCAAATATTACTGAGCAAACCAATTCTCTCAAAGGGCAGGATCCTACAGGGCTGAGCTGATCCTAACTTGGAGAATAGGAGTGGGTTCATGAGTCAGTCAGCTTTGTTTTTACATTGGGCTGGATGTGAATAGTCATCCATGTCCATGAAAAAGATGAGTAGAAAAGAAAGAGCCTCCTCTCTGCTCCCACCACTCAGGTGCAGGACCTGCCCATACTGGGACTCTCAAGGAACTCCTTGGGAAGCTCCTTGAGGACCCCCTAGGGTCAGGACACTGCCAGCCTGGTGTTTCAAACAGGCCTTATATGCTGGCAATTCATAAAAATAACCTAAACTTTCCTTTTGGTTCTCCACCTGTATATAAATATAGAGAGGAAGGATAATGATCCTTGACAGTGGCTTTTTAAGGATAACTTAATGGAACAGAATTCACTGTAGGAATATTAAATGTGAGAGGGGCCAAACACCAGTTTGGGCTGGTGGAAAATAAGTGGGGAAAGAAGCTGAACCTGCTGTGTTTCACTGTTTAACTGCTACCTCCTGTAACTGGCACAGCAAGGAAACCATATATCTGCTAATGCTGCAGGTGTACTCTCAGCTAGCTCATAATGGAAAAAATATCTGTAAATAACTGCTCAGTTACAGCAAATGCCAAAAATTACAGTCCATGCTATCGGCAGGTGATTCCACCAATCCCGGACAGGCTCATCAGTTTGGAAATAATAACAAATGTGAAAACTCCAGAAAATGATGTTATCTTGCCCTGAAAATGCGATGAGAACGAGCAGTTAAGTGCTAAAAATAGAAGTGTTGTATAAGGCCTTGTAACTTTGGCACAGAGTCACAAAGTGCAGAGTGAGAGAGGGGGTGGAAGGCACTGCCAGCACTGGGCAAGAAAGAAATGTATGATGGGCACACAGGGATAGTCAGGATAAGGGAAGAAGAAAAGTTTCTCAAGTTTTAATGGAATTTGCCACAGACTTGTGTGTTTTTTAGGGCTCTGGAAAGTTCCTGTCTATATTAGTCTATTAAACAAACACTTCTGCAAACAGTCTGTGCAAACTCCTCAAGTTGGTTCACCTGGGTCAACCTGCAGGATGGAAGGGGGCAAGAAGACTTATTGGTCTTCTTAAGAAATGAGTTAACTATAAGTACAATCAACATCATGAAAATGAAAATCAATTCAGCCTGAATCTCTGGCAGGAGTTGCTTTCCTACTAAAATCTGATTTTAACAATCCTCTTGTCTATTTGGCTTCAGACAGGTATCTCCAGGTAAAGTAGATTTTGGATACATTTTCAATTCCCCTGGCTTGATTTCTAAAAGGGACTAAATTAATCTGAATTTAAATTAGGAAAGATAATAATAATAATAATAATAATAATAATAATAATAATAATAATAATCATCATCATCATCATCATCATCATCATCATCATCATCATCAACTGGACTATTGCTAGTGGGTCTCTTGATGATGCAGTTCCTAATCACTAACTTGAATCTAAGTATGACCATAGAAGTATAACAGAAATAATTTTGTGCAAATATATTCAAGCAGTGTTATCAACTGCAGGCCAAAAATGCACTTGGAGTTGTATTGTTCTTTTTCATTGACTATTTGTTGACCACAGGAAAAACAGGTTTTAAAGTTCAACACAGTAGCACAGTCTAAAGGAGCGAGAAACTCGTAGAGCCAGTTTGAGTTGTAAGGGTGTGCTAACTTATGACCCAGACAGGATGGTGGTTTTAAAATAAAATTGAAACAAAGAAGTTCTGTTGTGCTTTTTCCATATCCTCTGTAGGAAATCAGCCTCCATCTCCTCCACTCTTGTCCCACACACCTTCTTCCCATCTCTCTCATTTACTGTGCCCTGCTTTCTCATATCCAAGATCTTGTACTTTGTTGCTTCCCTGACCCTCCCATCCCATCTGAAATACCTCAGGCTATTTTTTTTTCTGTTTTGTTTATTCTTACTCAGTTTAATAAAACTGTAAATTTTTTTCCTGCTTAGTGATTGACTTTAACAAATATTTAGGATTTTTTTTGGTGCCAAATTACATTTTTTTCCTTGGTGAAAGGACGAAAAACTGCTCTAGAGTGACTGATTTTACACATTTAAAATATATTCTGATTTATATGATTATCATCATGATAGATTTTTAGACTTATTTCTTGATGATATAAGATTTCTAAATAACTTGCTGAAAGACTATTTTTTTGCAAGGGAAGTTAAAAATACTTCCTGAACTTATTTGCAAAGTTTGACCAGAAGTAAAAATATTTTTGTTCCCCTTTTGTCCTCTGTGAAATAGTATTTTTATTTTCAGTGTTGGGGGAAGGAAGAGAAAACTGAGCTGATCCATGGTTTAGATGAGACTCCATTTATAGGGTAGAATTTTGCTATTTCATAAAGTTTCCATCAAAATGACACATTTATCTTTATTAATCTGTAGCCGCTACCTTAAAAACAGGCCCTTTGCATATCTTTTTTTTACCCAGGTACTGGGAAATTGTTCATTCCTGGTGTTCCATCAGGCATGTCAAAGACAAATATTTCTATGTGCATCTGTATTTGGGCCACCCATCCTGAATATGTAGCTCAGCTTCTCATGCCAAAAGTCCTCTGCACTAAATTTCATGCTGCATTTTCTGTGGGTTACTTAAAGGTGCTATTTTTCTTGTTTTTATTAAAAAGCTCAAACTGAACTGTATTCTAAATCAAAAGCATTTTTTAAAAGAACCTGTGGGTTACTCTAAGTTCATCATGTGAGAGAAGTGTTGTTTTACCTTCACGAAAGGATTGTGGTTTCAATAGCAAGAAATTTGCCCCCAGAGCTTCTAGCAGCTTATTGATTGCTAACTTGACATATATTTGTATCTTACAGATTTCTACAAATTCTGCTCAGATGAATGTTTAGAGACACCACCAAAGACCTGTTTTCATACTTAAAGGTATTAGATGGCTTCCAATTGTTTACATGTGGATATGCACACCTTGAGAAAAAAATGGATACTGTTTGGAATTACTGTTCCTCAAAAATTCATAAAGATGTGAAATGCTTAGGCTGTATAACTTTAATTGAAAGTATTTATCCAGCTCTGATTTCAACAGATGTCTGGCCAACAGGGGAAAAATAACCCCCACCCTGTAACAAAACATCATCTGCTTCCAGATTTCCCATGCTAAAGTTTTTATGGCGGTCAGTGGTAACACACATGTACTTTTCTCTCATGCCTTTACAAAAACTACTTATCTTTTAAAAAAGACTTATTTTTCCCTTATGCAGAGATGCCCTCTGTGTATTGGCTGATTTTTACTTGAAGGTTGGAGACATTTTCACACTGGGGACACCTGTTTTTGAACCCCCATGTTTAAGGGAACTGGGGAAAAAAACACAGTGAAACATTTGGATCCATCTGGTTAGATGTGGGAATGTTGTGATCATCAGAACATCTGGATAAGATGGTAACTGCCACCAAACAGTTTGGCAAATAGTAGATTTGTCCCTGCTCAAGCCTTCTATGGATGGCTTAGAGGGATTTTTTGCCTAATGATGTGCTTGACCATGCTTCTGTTCTTTCTGTCCCCGCTCTTCTTCACCACCAGTGGGGATATTCCCTTCCTCCAGCGACAGAAACCGCTCCACTGCTCTCCCTGCTCCCTGTGCTCTCCTCAAATAGTGTTTTTCCATAGGGCATGCACAAATCCTGTTGTTTTACATCACATTGTCATTGCAACCACAGGCATGTGTCTGCACTTGTCCCCGAGCGAGAGAGGGAGCCGCGTTTCCTCGTGCCTGTGCTTGCAGCCTGTGTGACCTGCTCTGCTCCCCCAGCCTCTCCCAGCACACATCCTGCCTGCTGGGACTCCAACCAGAGCTGTTTCCACCTCAGCAGTCGATGTGGAGAGGAGATGGGATTGTGCAAGTGGGGAGCTGAGCTGCCCTGGCGGGGTTCAAGAGGTGCACTGTGGTTGCCTCTGCATCCAAATTGATGCTGCTTTGGAGCAGAGCATGGCCCAGTGTGAAAATACACCCTGAGCAAAGGGACTGGGCTGTGTCTGTGGCCACTGGCATTGAAAACGCTGTGTATTAGGTTTATAACAAAAATATGGCCTTAGGCTCCATTTCCTAGTCAAAACTTATTTAATAGAGCATTGAGAGCAGCCCATGGCAAGAGGAAGGTCAGGGTGTTGTACCCCACTCTGCTGGGCAATGGCTGGAAACCTCCTCAATGCCACTGTGTCATTTGATGCTCCACACACCCCTATCCGGCCCATGAGCACATGCTGAAATTCCTGAGCATGTGCGTAAAGTTAAGTACTTAAATGCTTTGCTGAATAGGAATTGACTGAACATGTGCTTAAGTATCCTGCTGAATTGCAGCATTAATCATTTTTACAGCTGACAAAATCACTGCCCCAGAAAAATATTCTCCAATTAGAATAAGCGGGATTATATCTTTCATTTGTGTGAAATAAGTGAGTTCCCAGTTGTACTGAACGTGTTCTGTTTTCTGTGATATTAGAAATCATTTTCCATAAGATTTCATATTGCTCAAGAGAAAACTTGGGAAACTTTGGAATTGATCAGGTCCCTAGATTTGGATTTATATTAAGAAAACACTGTAAGAAAAGACATAATGGGCCAAAAATATGCACTTACTTTTTTTCATTGACTTCACCTAAGGGCAGAACTTGGGCCACTGTGCTTGTTCATTAATTCTCTCTTGTGGAAGCTACTTTTTCCATATGTGATTTTAATTTGTTTGTAGATGCTGAATATAGTTTTTCATATGGTAGAGTGCTCCTTTTTTTTCCTTATTTCCTTCACAGTCTTCTCATAATAGAGTTTAAACCCAGAAAAAAACAACAACAAAACAAACCCAAATCAACAGACCAAATCCCTTTGTATGTGCAGCCAGTTAAGTAGATAATAATGGTAATTTTTCTGCTCTAGTAATGATGATAATATTGATATTTATCAATAACAAATAGCATGCAAGTGCCTGGGTGAATAGAGTATTTTGCACAGTGGGGTTTTATATCTGTGTATGAAACATGGAGTGGCAGAGGCTGCTAGAGGCAGGTGAGGGAAGCTGAGCAGAGAATTGCCTCACAGCAGAGAGTCCATGAACAGCAGAGGGGGAATTTAGTCCTAGCCAAGAGCAGAAATAATCCCTGCAGTAAAAAAGCTGCAGAATCTGTAATCTCAATATCCAGCCCAGCAAAGACCACAGACCCTGGGGCTCAGCTAAGTGAGCCCTCACTGGAAACAGTGTGGGGCTCACATGGGGTAATTTGGGAGTGGGAAGGTCCAAGGAAAACCTGCAGGTTGGCAAAGCTAAGCCCAGGCAGCCTGGATGTTTCCAACCTGCTCCTTAGACTGCTTCACAGTCCCTTTGGTGCTCAGGTTTGTTTTATTTTATTAAGTCTGCAAAGGGGACTTTGAGGCATTATCTTCAGGAGATAAATTTACAGCTGCTTTGCTTCCTATATTATGTTTACATTTTGAACCTGTGAGTCTGAATATTACCTGTTGGTAAAGCTGACTCTGTAATTATTGATTTTGAGGCTTATGATTGCTCTCTAGACAAGGGGAAGGGGGAGAGGGAAGGGTGGTCACAGAGCTACCAGCTATTCCAAGATCTTCAAAGGTGACTCGAACAAAAGCTCACAGCCCAAATAATCTGCTGGAGCAAAATATTGAACCTTCTTGTTTACTGGGGCCAATTTAGGATGTGACCTTTGAGTTTTGTTGGAGCAAATGACTCGAGGTATAGCTAGAAATGTTTGTAAGGTGTGCCATGTTCTTTTTCAGAGGCCCTGGCTGGAAGAGGGACCTGGTTGTGGACTGTCTGAATGCACTGGGGACTAAATCTTGGCATGAAGGTGACTGCAGAGAGCTTAGCTGCTTGTACCTGGAATTGTTCATGGTTCTCACTTGGAGCATTGCCCCAAAGCAGCTCTGCATACAGGCAAGTTCAGGGTTGTCCCTCCCTGGATGCCACATACACCCAGCTCCACTGCTCTGCTCACAGGTTCAAATCTGTTCTGCTCCTAGTCACTACCAGATCCAAAGGAGACAAGATTACCTTTTTAAACAAAACAATAAAGCAATAAACAAACCATAAACCAAACACTCCAGATGTCTTTCCTATGTTAGATAACATAAAACCGGAGAAAACACATTTTTCTATTTATTATTTTATTATCAGCTAGAAAATATTTCTATAGGAGTGTCCACACTAGAAAAATCCCAACTGTTTGAATCACAACCATGCAGATATTTTATCTTCCTGGGGCTGAATGTATTTCCTAAATAACTCAAAAAAAGTTTGAAGTTTGCATTACTTTTCACTTGAATCTCCAGCAGCAGCACCAACATGTGCAATCCCCTCCCCAGCTGTTTCGCTTGACATGTTTCACGTTACAGAGTCTGTGTGAGAGACTTTGAGAGGTGTTATCTTTGATAGAGGAATTTATGGCCATTTTCCTATCTACCGTATGTTTACATTTGGAACCTGTGTTGAACATTTGTTATACTCACTTGTTGCGTCTTGTCTTTAATTAGATCATAAACATTTTGAGGCAGGGACCATGTCTTCCTGTGTATTGCTGCTCTATTTAGGCCCTACTGTTACTGACGTGGAACTGACTGGGAGCGATTGTAACAATAAAAATAATTCTGCTAGGAATTCTTTTGTTCTGATAAAGGAATGTGCAACTCTTGTTATCAGAACATATCAGAGAGTAGGGTGCTTAAAAGTGGTTGTAGAGTAGTAATCACCTCTGCAAATGCTTTGAAACTTGGTGTTAAGAAAAAGGGAAAGGACAAAATTATATTTTGATTTATAGAGAGTCCTGACAAAGCCACTCCCAAAGTTGACAATATCCAAATATTACCCATAGGCTTGCACGTGCATCTAACAAAGGTTTTGAACAATTAGCCCTAATTGCCCTTTTCTAATATTCTGGTTAACAGAAAAATCTTCATTATGAGAACACACGGCTTGCAAATGAAAGGGATGAAAGCTCATGAAAGGACGGAGGCAGACCATACGTCATCCCACACCTAGGCACAACGGGATGCATTAAGGAAGCATTTATGGAGAGGCATTCCATCAAGTCAGGGTGTCAGAGGACATATGGTCTCTTTCACCATTAACTCTGTGAATTTCCATAACTTTCCACTGGTCAGATTTAATCCCACTTTGTGAGGTGCTCAGATTTGTTTGATATAATTTGGGTTTTGCTCTGAAAATGTCCAATTACACATGTGCAATTCACAGAAGTACATCGCTAAAAAGCACCCATTTGTGCTTGCTTTTTGCAAAAGAGAAATTAAAAAAAAGAAAATTTGGGTCAAGCTGAAAAAAATTCAGTAGTCAAGACAAAAATTATCTAGACATGAATACATAATTTTATCTATATGGATACCTACTTGACCCCGTTTCCTGGCTAGAAAATATTGTTAGCATGCCTTTGGAATACAGTGTAGCATATTGGTACCAATTTGTGTGGCGTGTGAAGATCCATCTGAGTCACTAGCTGTGATCCCAAAGATATCACTGGGATGCTGGTAATTGCTGAGAAAATATGGGTGTAGAGAGGCTTATGATGAATATGAAGGCAGGAGATCATAGAGCCAGGTAAGGGTGACAAAATGAAATCTTACTTTTAGTCCTTCTAAACTCAGAGTATCACAGAATATCCTGATTTGAAAGGGACCTACAAGAATCATCAAATCCAGCTCTTGATATGGGTCCAACAAGATACACTTCCATGTTTTACCTCCTCAGATGGCTTTGGGGACCTGCTGGAGTACCTAAAGCATCTTCCTTCTTTGTTGGGGCTTTTCTTCACTCTCCTGTGCAGATCCATCTGTAGGATTTCTAAATTTAGGTAAAGGAGTGTATGCTAATCCTCTGTGTGGATGTATCGTCATCTCAGAAGGTATCACACAGACACCATCAAAAAGATGTTGAAAAATGGTTCCCACACATATGATCAGACTAACAAGAAGTTAACATTATTATTTTTTAAGATGTACTCTTTTTTTAATTTTTTTTTAAATTTTTTTTATTTTTTTTTTTTTTATTTTTGACATTTCTTCAGCTAAGCAATGGTTGTAGCCCAAAATCTCTGTGAGGGAAAACTTGAATATAATGACGTTGTGTTTTTCTTACAAATAATTGAAATAATACTAAAAATTCCAAGAAGCCCTAATGCTGGGGAGGGGGAGAGGGAAGGAATTTGTGAAAGTGCTAGGTGGGAATAAGAAAGCTTTTAAGACAATCATTATAATAATACCATCATAATAATAGCTTTATCTTGAGGAAAAAAATCATCAGCCAAGCAACCAGCATTGAACCTGGGACTAAAATAATCTCTCTGAATTTTCAATTGTCTTAAAGCACTGGTGTTTTATAAGGTTAAAAAAAAAATCTAACCAGAATACATGTCTTGGTTTTATCATATTATCACAACAGCTTGTTTTTCATGTGACTTCTCTCCTGTCTTAGACCCCTTACTTAGACTCCCTGAAAAGTCTCACTCCTCTGTCAAAGTGAGTTGAAGACACATTTGGGTTGAACAAAATATTGGCATTGTTAGGAGTTTAAAATCAGGGGTCTTTTCACTAATGTTCAAAAGCATTGATGTAGGAGATCTCCCTGTGTACAGTTATTCCATTACATTTTCCTGGCAGAGCAAATGTTGGGATGTCATTCTGCTGTATACTCACATGTAACACTCCTGTGTTTAATACATGGAAAATCCCTGAAATGTTTGCACAAAGAATATTGCTATTCCCTGTACATTTTAGCTGATGCTTACTGGGAGGGAAAAAAAAAAACCCCAAAAACAACCAGTGGACTGAAATTTGGAATGAGAAGTCAAACGACTTTAGATGCTTCACTTAGCCTACATCCTAGTGGCACGTTGTCCAGTGGTTTAGAATATGTGCATTCAGAGGATCGAGCTATTAGAGAAAAATTCTCCATCCTGAAAAACAGGCTTATCACTGAATCAGGAATTGCCAGTAATGTCTCCTCTGGGATGCTTGTTTTTAAATTGCCTTTTGGGAGGCTTTTATGACTGCATCCACATCAGTGCTGTGATTCAGAGCAGTGATGCTGTTTTGAAGCACATCCCCCAGACTGTCCCATTTACTGTGCAGTAGTTCACTTCCCAGAGTGGTTTTGCAGCACATAATCTGGATTCTGTTTGGAGAAAACTAAACTGGAGGCTTTGATCCAGGCAAGTGCCAAATGTTCTCCAACTCCTATTACAGGAATAAGAGGCCAAACCAATGACTAGACCTCCTGAAATCTTGGAATCACACTATGGTGTATTTCAGCTTGGGAATTTGGGCTAAATCAAGTTTAAAGCAATCCTTTCTCTGTCTCCCTCACAGTGCAGATAAAGAACCCTAAGCTCCAAGTGCTCCAATCTATTGATCTGCTCCTGTGGCCACAGCTGCCTTGAGAAAGTAGATGTAGCCTATGACATCTTGAAAGTATTCCAGATTTTGCAAATGTTTTCTGTGTTAGTTGTTTTTCACTTCTCTTTTCCTTGGATCTGGTGCAAATATTCTTAAATGAATTTTAAATGATCTGAGCTTGTGCCTGTTCCTTTTGTTGCAAAATTTAAGAACAACCTAGTTTTTCCTCCCCCCCCCCCACCAAAGATCATGCTGCTCTGTGAAACTCTTTGGGCAATTTTTTCCTCTCCTTTTCATTTAAATTGTTGTTTATGGAGATATTTAAGAAGATGATATACATTCCTGCTCTCAAAAAGGATGAAAGGAAACTGTGAGAAGTTTAAGAAGTTTATCACAACACTTTTGTACTTGGGTTTTCAAAGCTGTCTAATATTGCCTTACAACTGAAAATATCCAGCTCCTAAGTCTACTTATACCAGTGGGCACCAAAGTTTATGGCAAGTATAAGCAACTTGTGATATTTCTATCTCTTGGTAGAACATGTTTGCATTACAGGTTATTTAAATTACGATTTTTAATTTAGACATCCATCTCTCTTGTATGTTTTTCCTTACGTGCTCAGCCTCATTAACCCATCCAGTTGACCTGCATCATTCTCGTGTTGACAAAGATAGGTGTTATGAACCTTAGGATGTCATAAACACCTCTAAAATGTGACCCTACTTGCATGCAGTGGGGAAGGTTTGACAGCATTACACCAGTCATCTGATAAGCTCAGGTCAAAAGTCTCCCAATTGCTTGCCTTTTGTTTGGGTGTCAAGGAGGCAAAAGCTTTTCATGTTTTTAATAAGCAAATTAATGAAATACTTACAGTACACTGAATACATTAACTCTTAGGTAGCTGGTTCTCCTCTGGGGCCATCTTTCCAAAGGTCAGAGGCCATAAATGGAGTTTCAGTTTTCCAGGAAACAAAGAGGACAGTATATTTCAGCAATCTTTTCCTGCATGTAGTTAAGATTCCTCTTTTTTTTTTTTTTTTTTTTTCACTTTGGCTCACTTTCTAGAGGCATAGTAACACTTGCCAGCTAAGCCAGATGTAGCATTTCAACCAAAAAAATGCACCGGATGCACGTTCCAAGTTTGCCAATGGCTATGCATGAGGCTGGAATGTCAGAGCAGGAGCGGCGGATTAGGAAGATTGTGTTCGTGTTACTCAAAGCAGAAGGAGCCCAGAAAATGTCTCTGGAAGTTCACTGTTTCAGCCACTTTTTCTCTTTAGATTTAATGCGTTTGTTTGGTAACATTTTCAGGCTCCTTACAATCACTCTTTACAGAGTTGCTTACATTTTCAGGGTATTAACCAATTAGTCCTCATTTGTAAGCTCCAGGCTACTTTAGAAAGTCTGACTTTAATTTCTGCAAAAAAGGGAAAATAAGGAAAAGGGACTTTTGCTTACCAAAAGAGATATTAAAACAATGGCAAACTATCTTGACAATATCTCCTGTTTTCCTCTCTTCCCCAGACAAATCTACAATTTCTTAATTTTTCTGAGCAAAAACTGATTTAGTTTATACTCAGTATTAATGATACACCTGTGGCTGGATTGATCACCTGCTTTTCTGTTCAGACAACTTGGTATAACTATGTGATGGAAGAAGTTAAACTCCATCTCAGTTTTTATGACTGTGTGGTGGCTTTCCTAACTTGTATTTCATACTTATTTAAGCCATTATGTGATATTTACCATCTAACAGTTCCCATTTTCAATTCTCAGCCCCACAAGCAGGAGGGACAAGTGGGTCAGCACCTGCTGACTCCCTTTGCAGACACAGAAACCAAGGACAAGAAGTGAGTTGAAACAGGAAATACACATCCTGCTGGGAGCTTTAGCAGAAGGACTTTCACTGACTTCCAGACTAGTCAGGGACACCTTCTGTCTCCTAAGGCAATTCCCAGTCTCCATGTTTGCAGAACATTAGTAGATGCTACTTTTACTAGACACCTTCCTCCATCAGGTACTTCAAGTAGACAAACAAGCCATTGTTTTAGGTTTAGGTTTTTGCCTGCCTGAAAATGCTTCTGGTGCTTTAAATCCAGAATCAGATTGTGGCACACTGTAAATGCAGTTCAAGGTGGGCTTTACTGAAACTCACTGGATGCTGTGAATTTCCAGGAGGAAGGGTGCTGGAAGTATTCAAAGCTACTGAAACAAATTGACTTCTTAGACCTGTGGTCGGATGAAAAAATCATCTCTTCTATTAAGCACGACACTGACAGGGAGAAAAAGGGCTAAGTGAATAGAATATTCAAGGAGAAAGGGAAAGATACTCTTCCTTTCACATAACTGAAAGTCTGTAAGCATCTTTAAGTGATGCTCATAGTCTCATTTTGTACAGGTTTCACTCCTGATGTCTAAACCAGCAGCCACAGACTGTTCCTCTTGCAGACTTAAGTAACTAGTGTCTGGAACATTAAACATTCAGCAAAACCCCATAAAATGAGACAAGGAGCTGTAAAACACTTGCTAGAATAAGCTCTCCCCGTTACAGGCCATGCAATCCAGGGAAAACTGAAGCCTGAGTTTTGGGAAGCATCTTCCTTAAGCCCAGGTCAGGCTAAAACACTTCACTCTCCAAGGTTCCATCTACAGCTCCATGCACAAATGCTCCACAATTTGCTACTTAACAGATATCTAAGTTACATAAAAGACATAAGAGATACAACCATGAGATGATTTTATCCCCTCTGCACTGGTTGGACTGCTTTCACTCTAAAATGAAATAAAAAATGCAGGGAAAACTGCCTTATTAACAAAAGCTATTAAAGTAATCTAAGCATCACATTAAGCTTTGCTTGCGCAGCAGTAGACACAATAAGAAAGACATATTATAGTCATTTAGATGCAAGATAATTTACTATTTTTAAGATCTTATAGCATCCTTGCTCCAAAGTTTTATCTTTTACTCTTTGCTGTATCTGAATATTTCACCCCTTCCCCAGCTCTGATAGCTGAGAAGTGGAACCACTCTTTAGCTGGAAAGCCTTCCTCGGAGTATGTGTCGATTCTGGGATATCAAACTGGGTGGCCCTGTCATTAGGGATCTTACGGTGGTTTATCCTAAGCCTGGTTTGTTCAGTATTCACCAGCCTCCAGGACTGTGCAATAGGCCATGGCCTTATCAAGTTTGCAGGTGGCACTGAGCTGCCAGGGCACGAGTGCCTCTGGAGCAGGATTAGAATCCAGAATGATTCTATTAAATTTCAGAAGTGACCTGCAATTCAATAAAGATGTCTTGAAAGCACTACTATAAAAAGGGGGAAATTTAAAGGTATAACTAGTGTTCTGCAGAAGTAAATTGGAAGGTTAGAGCTGGACCACAGACTATAAGTCTATAGTAGGATGCTCCTTCATCCCAGGATGAAGCAGGAGTGTGGCAGGTATTCCTGAGCCTCTGGTGAGATTTGGACTGCAGCTTTGAGTCCAGCATTCAGGACCTCACTTCAAGGCACAGACAAATCTGAGAGAGTCCACAGGACAGGAACCAAAATGATGAGAGGTTTAGAAAAAGTGACCTATGAGGAAAGGTTGAAAGAACTTGGTTTGTTTAGTCTAGAAAAGAGAAGACTGAGGAGGTACATGATAACAGACTTCAAATATTTAAATGGTTGTTATAAAGAGGAAGGAGATCAATTATTCATGTCCACTAAGAATTGGACAAGAAATTAGGAATGTCTTTAATTTGCAAGAGGAGGATTCCAGTTTAGAAAGATTTCTGATGGCACTGGAGCACATTAGCAATTTCCACAGCCTCCCTGGGTGCTAAAGGTTTTCAAGAATGAATTGAACAAACTTTGTAAGGGATGTTTTAGATCTGCTTCTACTTCAAAGCAGTCCTCAGGACAAACAACTTCTTAAAGCCTCTTCTGGCCTTGTTCCTGTAGTGTGTAATATAGATTTGTAATTTACATATCCCTGTCTAATTACACAACTGTTAAATTAGTATCTGAAAACATGCTCCTTCTTTACTTACTGCTACAGGTATGTGATGGAGTGATAGTGGGGAAACAGCTGGACTTTGCTGTTTGCTAAAAGAGAATTGCTCAAGAGTTTTAAAAACTATTTCTCAAAATGCAGCAGTGGAAAATCAGAACTCATGCCTGACCTCATCTGACAGCTGCTACGGCCCTTATAAAGGGATTAACAACCTGGACATAAAACAAAGGTTATTGCCAGTCATTAAGGTGTGATATCGCTCAGCACAATTAGGACATGTCACAAGTCTGCATGAGGCTATGCCTGAGTGGAGAATTACAGAGAAAAATGGTGATTTACTGGTCTCTGTGAAGAAGGCCTGACACTGCGATGAAGGGAAGGCTGAGCAGGGCTTGGAAATGTCCTGAGAGAAGCTGGAGGCCATTGATGCTGTGCTACAAGACTTTCACCTGACACCACGTTTCCTTAGTTTTTTTTACTATCTACATTACACACACACACACACAAACATATATATATATATATATATGTATGTCCTCATGGGATCCTTTCTGTCTGTGAAATGTGTCTGTAGGATGCTGTGCAGCAATGAATAGGAAAAGCTGAGTCCTGATGCTGGCAGAATTTCTGGCTCTGAATGTTTCAGATGATGCCTCCCAGCCCAGAAAAAATCTGCTTCTCAGCTGAGTAAGGAGGCATTTTGTTAGCTTGATTCTCCAAATCTGTATTAAGCAATTTCCACTCTTCAGAGACACATGTGAAGAAGATTATACCCCATGAAAGGTCTAAAGAAATAAAGCCATTGAAATATTATTGGTTATTTTTCATAGCAATTTAGAGGCGAGCCCATGTGTTTCAATTATAAAAAATGAGTTAGCTTATAATATGCTGTTCTTTTTATTAGTTGATTAATTTTTCACTTAAATTCTAAAAAAGTCATTATTTCTTCAAGTTTAAGCTTTCACTGCTACTGACTTCTTTTGTAGTGCTTTTCTTAATTACCTGCAGCAATTTGCATCAGCAAGAAGCTGAGAATGCTTTGCATGTCTTTAGTGCCTTCCCTCCTCCTTAGCTATTGATGTAGCTATGCAGAGAGAGCTCAGCACTGGAGCATCTGGCATCTTGAATCAGCATTATAAACATTAATTAAATAAACCTCTCAATGCTTCTGACAGGTGATGAGAGCTCCTGACCTCTGATGAGAGCTCGGGTGCCCATTTTACAGGTCGAGGAGCTAAGGATGTCCTTGAATTGTGAGATTTGCAGATACTTCCTGGCATCCAGGTTCCAGGTGCGTGCCCTGGCCACATCCCAAATCTGTGCTGGGGCAAAAGCCAGGCTCTTTCTCCCTGAGGATCTTGGTTTCCGTAGGAAGGAGCCCTGAGTGCTCGTGTGGGGAGGGCTGGCAAGCACGGCTGGGTGTTGTCAGGCTGTGGGCTGCACTGCAAAGCCTTATCCCCACAGTCTAGACAAAACCAAGGCAACATAATGGATTTGAAGGAGGCTCGTGGTGATTCTGCATTAAAGGTGGGAGTAGAGAAAAAAAGTTTTCTTGGCTTCCTCCTCACACAATTCCTCCTATTATTTAACTATCAAGATGACCACACTGGCTTTGCACATTTAACAAGTCCAATGCAAACAAGGTTCTTTCCCCCTTTTTCATCAACTTCAAGATGTTTTATTTTCTGGGGTCTACAAAGGCAAAAGTACAATTCAAATAAAACCACAGCAGTGGCTGCACAGAATAATAGCCTCACCTCATTTTGGAGCAGGGCTTGGAAAATGTGGATACAACCTGTACTAGTAGAAAAGTGCAGCACACTCTCTCCTTCCTGGCAGCTTTAAGCAAAGGCCACAGGCAGCAGAGTCTTCTCAAGCCCATCTACTCTAGGAACAAGTTGGAAGATGGCTTGCAAAACACCAGCACATCAATGTTGCCAGATGTATGTTCTTGCTTTACAATTTCCAGCATGTTTCAGCAATTAAATCCTGTTTACCCTGGATTAAATGTCAGTTTGTCAGCCTGTGGACAATTACAATAGATAGTCATGGGGCACTCTACCAATTAATGCACTTTAAACATAATAAAAGGGGCTTTACCTTTCAAATTAAAAGTTACATTGCCAGTAACAGCCATTCTTCCTTTGACAGCACACTCACCTTTTCACACTCCTATTTAATGTTTTTCCCATTTTTCCAGTATCATATTTTAGCACCAGGCTATTGATTGAGTGGAGTGGTCAGACAAGGTCCAGTGAAATCAAAGAGCATCATTTCACTGGCCTCTTCAGAAGTGCTGGATTAGCCCTGTTGCCTAAGATTTAAGAACGGATCCCTATCCAGAAAAGCACTTTAACACGTGATAACAGTTAAGCATGAGTTTAAGTGCTTTTCTGAATCAGAGCCCATATAAGGCAGCATGTCTACCAAACATTTCCAGCTAGTTCAAATATTTTTTACAGGAGTTAGATTTCCTTTAAAATATATAAGCAGAATTCCTTCCACTATTGAAAAGACTTACTGAATTCTTCCCTTCAAACGTTTGTTTGAAGGTTTGCTTTGTTATTGATATAAAGATTAATTCAAGTTGCAAGGGAAAAAATGTGTTTATGCAAATATTAAGTGCTTGAAAACTACACCACAGCTGTTTAGTTTTGGATGAAAGTCTTGGCTTGTTGGATAAGATGCATCACCATCTATGAGATTTAGGAAACATCTTTTGTTACATGGTTATTTCAGTGGAAATGCATTCTCCAAGTCCTTATTTTCCAGAACAAATTCCCATTTCTTCACATTTAACATTGTAAAAATATGAAAAGTTTCTTGGCGTGTGCATTCCTTGTCAAAATGAATCTAGAATGAGATAGTGACAATGAGGAACAAAAGTTTTGGGATATCTTATGCCCTTAAAATTTTGCAGAAGGGGTTTTTGTGTTCTAATCATAGGAGAGCTGCAGCCACAGTGACAGGGTTCAATATGCCCATAAGAGGTGGCCATTGAGTGCAACAAGTGCAACAGGATGATTTAATTTCATATATAAGCAATAGCTGTAGGAAAGAGAAGCTTCCTATGATGCTTTTTGTCTTTTGTTTCGTTAACTTCAGACCATGCATCATCTCTAATGAGCTTGATAAAGCATAGTAAGGAAAATGGGCCATAATTCATCATGATTTCCATTTCAAAAGTGACAGCCAACTTCACAAAATAGTCCATTTTGCAACAAAAGAAAACCAACAAATGATGATGGAAACAATATCCTCAAATGAAAACTTAAAGTCCCCTCAGATCTGACTTCCATTATGGAAAAATGGGATAGGTTTTGTTAACAGCAGCCACAGATCCTCTCTGGTTCATCTTGTAAATAAAATATTTGATTTTTTTTTTATGTTGTCCACCTCAGAAGAAACAGCACCCCAAAATTTTATTGAGTAATAAGAGCTGATATATGGAGAAAAGCAGGATCAGCATTTTAAATTGTTGGAAAATATAACATTAAATTTAATTCTTTCCCATAAAAAAGCTATGGCCCATGCTGCAATGGAAGGTATAAATAAACTGCATTCAATAACAATAAAGGAGCATTCTGTATGTTTTGGGGAGCTTGTGAGGAGTTTTTACTTCTTTGTGCAAATATCCAAACTATTTTAGCTTTTTTTTCTGGCTGAAATCCTCTTTTAGAAATCAGTCTATATTCTTTCTGGTACCTCTGGGTGCTTTAGATAACACACCCTTCACCTTTTAAAGCTTACCTTTAATCTTTAGACTTTCAAATAATTTAGTTTCATGGGAGGGGTAAGGCTTGGTTTGGAAATGGAAATGGTAGTTTGGAAAAAGAGGGAAAGGAGAGGTGAAGAGTGACAGAGCAAGGCTAAGCACTGGAGCCCAGCCCCCTGAACTCCCTCACTTCCCAAAACCTGACCAGTGTCTTAAATACTTGTCCAGTGGTGTCAGATCTACTGTATACAGTGTTGATGGACCTTTAATATTGGGTTTTTTTCGGGATGTGTCATCTCCTTTCAGAGGTGTGATGGATAGAGAACATTATATTGCTACTTGGAGGTGAATGATCACTGCCAGAACGGGGTGTGCTGGTTTGGGGTCATGCAGGAGATGTCCTTCACAGGGCAGAAGACTGGTTAACAGCCTGTCCAGGTCAGTCTCCTGGGCTGAGCAGTTGTATCCCAAATTGGAAACAAAACTTGCTGAGGAACTGGGAGATGCTGCCCTTCAAAAACACAGGATGTCCCCTCTCCTGGGGCACCATCTGCCAAGAGTCTGGGAAGTCACATCCCACCTGAATTGGGCTCACAGGTTGTGTTTCTGTTTCAGTGCATGAAGCAGATAAGAAAAGATCTGGTCTCTGATGATATCTCTGCTGAAGACAGAGCAGGCATCCATTTTCTGTGAATACTTTAAAATACTCAATTAAAATCAACTGTTTGGAAAACACCAGTTTTTTACTGGTTGATTGATGGACTGGGGTATCATTGCTGAAACAGAAGAAACAGCAAAGACTGGTGTCAAAGTGAATTTATGTGAACCTTCTAAGAAAAAATTATCCAAAAATTATACTTAGGATCATTCTTTTATAGTAGTTAATTAACATGTGGAACTCACTGCCACAAAATACAGTATCTTTGAGGCATGAGTTTAGTGGGATTAAAGGGATTTATTAAACACTTATATGGATAATGAGACCATCCGCAGCTACATTACACAGGATGAAACCATACATTAGGGATATAAACAATTATGCTTCAGGATAGAAGCCAACTACTGACTAATAGAGTTAAGGAGGAAATTCACTCCATAATTATCCAGGATTTTATGCACCTTTTCTAAAAGTTCTACTGTGAGCACTGTCGTGAATGGGATACTGCCTTGCAGGAAATGTTGGAACACAGGAAATACAGGAAAAATAACGAAATTATGATTTCTTTTATGTTTAAAGGTAATGCCTTATTTTTCCCCACCTTAATAGTAATTATTACAGTCTTTTATTAAAAAAAATTGAGAATGAGAAATGAAAAATTAATCTAAGTCTTACTGAGGCTTCTGAAGCAGGTCCCTGCCTCCTTCAATATAAGAGCTGAATATCATCTGCTGTTCATATATTTTCTTTTAAAATTAGAATAAGGAACTAAGGACATGGATTTAGCTGATGTTACACCTATTTGCATAAAGACATTATATGATCAGCACCAGATTCTTAAGATTTTATTTTGTTCCTTCTTCTCCCAGCCAAAGTGAAGGATCTCGTAGTACCATATAAGATAGAGCACAGCCTACAGAACTGGAAAGAATTCATTGGGCAGATTGAATTACCCTTGACCTATTTCAGAACCAAAATATTTTCAGCATCAAATTGTCTTAGAACAGGAAAACAAATAAACAAATAATATTTGGCGTTTTTTTTCCTGTGCTAGAAGTTCCTTCATCAGGAACATAGGCAATAAGTCCTTTGAATCCTCTGCAGGGCTCTGGGTATGACAGCAGGGAATGTGTCATGCCCCTTTCTGAGTCTCCCTTTTAAGATCTTCTTGTTAGAAAGGGGGAAAAAAGTCCACATCCTCATATATTTTGTCATTCTCTTACTCTTTTTTTGGCTGTAGCCTCTTGAGAAGCACTTGTTTGTAGATTCCTGCACACTTGCTGTCAGAAGACCTAAGCATGTGCATTAAATCCTAAATAAGCACCCAAGGCTCTCACATTTTGCACAGCCAAAAGTCTAAAGTGGAAAAAAAGACATCTGTGGTGAAACCCAGCCTCACAGTAACAGGTTGATACTTTTTAGCAGCTTCCTTCAGCATCTTTTGTTCCTCCAGGAGCGGAGTCATGGGCTCTAGGTCACCCCTGCTTGTGTTACAGGAGAAACTGTACTGTCTGAAATGGCATTTTGGAGCATACAGGCAGAGGGCTGTGCAAAGAATAGACAGCTTTTTAAAAAGGCTATGCACCTATACCTCTGGGACCAGCATCAAAATCACCAAAGTCAGTGGAAACACTCCAGAGAGCTCTTCTATCCACCAGAAAGCACAACTACGACTTGAATTAAAGATAAAAAAGCAATAGTAAGTAGGGAAACAATGAGAGGAGCAGGTGTTCAGCATATTTGAAAGGCAGAAAAGCAAACTTTTATGTTCTAGCAGTGATGCTCTGCAATGAAGCTGAAGTCTGTCAACATCCAGATATGTTTCACACTGTATGTTTGGCATCACAACAGGTGGTTACTGCCAGATCTACCAATGAAGAATATTCCAGATTCGTCAGCTATTGCACAAAGTCTTTCCACCAGATGAATTGGGTGTATTTGGCAGCAGTCAGTTAGTAAATAAAGAATGATCTGGAGTTCATAACTATTGTAGCGTTAAAAAGGCAGCTAAATAACATTGTTTTTCAGCAGTGACATTCCTCACCCAGAATGGAAGTCCCAGAGAAAACAGAAAAGGAAGAAAGCTCTGACAGCCAATAAATCTGGGCAATGTTGAATGAAATGGTTAAATAAGTAGAGGGCTCATTATTAAAAATGTCCTTTAACGGGCCCTTTACATTTAAAGAAGAAAATTGAGAAATGAGGTAAAGCTTCTGTACAAAGATAAATCTGGTAAAACTGCCATGTTAATGTCCAGGGATGGTGTGTGTGTGCTCTAGGGCTGATTTTTTTTGTACTCTGCTTGGTCTTTAACCTTCTGATTTTCCAGTATGTTGCACAGTCCCAATGGAAAACTTCAGGCAGTTTTTACCTACAAGCACAGCTTTGGCTAAGAACAAGGTTTCAAACTGTAGTCTGCTGGGATTTTATTTTTAAAGAAAATTCCTTTTTCACTAGAAATTTGCTGACTGCTTGAAAATGGAAACTGTTTAAGGAACGATCAGTTTGGATGATTTTCCCACTTCGATAAGAATCTGGGAAGAAAAAATTTGAAATTGCCAGCACATTCCTTTCTGCCATTTTCAAAAGAAAAGCAGCCCAGCACTAGTACCTACACAAACAGTTCAAAATGGTCAAAACAGCTGTTTCAGTGGCTGGCTTCCTCTTAATCTCTTATTACAAACCCATGTTTTACTTTTGTGTGTTAGATTTGCAGTCCCATTTCCCTCCTAACAGCCTTACCTGTGTTTCATAACCAAAAATAAAGCTCTGTGCTACACAAATTTAGGCTAATTTGCCTCGTAGTTTTGCCCTTGCATCAACAATTTTGTTGCTTTCAACAAAATGTTTAAATACACTGGGCTGAGCTAATGATTCGAATTTGATGTAACTTATTCATAAAGCTGTTGCATTCCATTAAAAGTAGTATTACACGGTGATATCAGTTGATGCAGACCAATTCCCAGCTATAAAAACCTGAGGAAGAAGCAGGTTTTGCCATTGTAAGGTCCAGTTTTACAGGGAGCTGTGTTTTCCAAGACCACAGCTTCCCCCTTTGCTACAACCGATGGCATTGCACCAGTGGAGCCTTATTGGTGTTTGTTTCAAGCATTAAGTAACCTTGGGGAAGCCTTTTTCTTCCTTCTGCCGTCCTTTCGTCCGCTCACAAAGCAGGTTTCAGGTTTGGGCCTGCTGGTTGAGGGGAATGCTTAGCTTGCCTATTTAAAACACAACTGGATTTTGCTATTCAAATGTAGGAAACCTAATTACACATTGGTAAATTCTCTTCAGTCTACCAAACACAGAAAAAAAACAGTGACAGAAACTGAAAGGCCAAAAAAGAGAAAAGAGTCCCTAAGACCTAATGAATCCAAACTAAACACCTCTCCACAGAAATGTCAAACATTTCTCTTAGCACAAAACAAGGCTTAAAGAATTCCCTGCTTTTGTCTCTGGGCTAATTCCTTAAGCAGAGAGGGGGATTTTCTTCTGGGAGTGTTATTTCACAAAGAACTAAACAGCAAATAAACAAAAGACTCTCAAAGAGTGAGAGACTATAAATAAAATTCATGACTCCTTAAAGAGTTTACACTGAAAGAATGTGGGGGATTATTTACAATTAAAGCATAGTCTGTGAAATACAGTTATTATTACAAAAATGAATAAGAGGGTATTTCATTTAGCTCACAATAAGAGTGCACCTGGGTCTTCCCCATTTGTTAAAACTGGAGAAAACTCACTTGCCCTCAGAATCATCTATCTGGTCTCTTTTAGCAAACTCTTTCTCAAGTCCCAGTCTGGGTAATCCAGTTGAAAAACCTTGTTTATGAAGTTGCAAATTATCTATGTTGTAGCTACAGAAGGTGCAGAAGGAAAGGACAAAAAACAGGGAGAGAAAAACAGGCAAGCTGAGAACTTCCCTCCTTTAAAAGAGGAAAAACTTCTCCAAAGTAAAAGTTTCTTCTGCTTTTTAGTGAAAAATATTCTTAAAATCCTCACCCCTTCAGACAATCCTACAGAAATGGAAAAAAACATTGTCAATAAAAAGAAGATTTTTAATTCTTCAAACCCAGCAGAACACAAGTTTTTAGTAAAGTGAAAAATAACAAGAAAGAAAGAAAAACTTGGGGCTACTCTTCCTTCTTCCTTGCCAAGTGGAATATGAAACAAAGGAGCAGGTTAATAATGGAGATAACGTTGGCTGCAGGAACAAATACAAGATTTCACTTCCAATAAATTAGACAAATAAAAAATGAATGGTTATTAAGATAAAAAAGCCTAGGTTGAAGAAGTCACTTGATTATAAATTATAGAGCAATTAGTCCTCTTTCCCTGACTTTTTTTATTTTTTTTTTTTTTTTTGGACTAGTCTTTTTGTACAGCAAATGTGTCATCAAAGAATGCTGATAATGATATTGAAAGCCAAGGCATAGTGGCCAAATCTGATATATATATACATATATGTATGTATATTTGTTTATTAATAGGGTTGTGAGTGACATATAGGGTGTGTACCCATACATGTCTATGTATCTCCATGTGTGCACATTCTTGTGGGTGTTCATGGACATCTGACTACAGCATAAATATCACAAGGCACATCCTATTAATTCCTTATTGAAGCAATATATTAATACAAATTACAAATGAAATCTATATGAGTGTCATGGACTGTACTATATCTACCTATCTGACTACATTATGTCTCTCTGTCCTGTTAAAAAGAAAGCCTTGTAACAGAGGTTAGGCCATGGAGACTTATTTCATGTGCCTGAGGGACAGAGACAGAATTTAAAGCTTTGCTGAATTTGCAGCAAAAGTTTTGATTGAGTCTTACCCTGCCATGCCTGTCTTGGCAAAGTATCCGAAACATTTGGCTGCACGCGATTAAATGAACAGTATTTATTTTTAGCATCTGCTGCCCCTGACTCAAACTTTGCTACTAAGAAAATTCAGCTCTATGGAAAAGAATTTGAATTCCAGCTGGGCAGTTTTCAAAATAAGATGAAAAGTTAAGCAGGCAATTGGTGTGTATTTAGGGCTCAAAACACCTTGCCTCCTAAGAAGTCTTGAAGGAGTTAATCCCTTCTCAAGATAATCCACTAAAGAGCATCCTTCATTATGATGTTAAAAGCAAGGATCAGTGCTGGGGGAGTCTAACAATAGGACAGGGGTGCTTTTCAATCCCCATCACATTCTTCCCAGGTTAGAAACAGAAACTGCTGTTATTCCAGCCGAAAAACAGGACGGGTTTCTCTCCTGGTGTTAAATATTCAAATTTAAAAAGGGAGGGGAAGGAAAAGAAAAAAAAAAACCCAAAAAAGCAGTAGCTAATCCACTGCATTAACTAAACTTCTCCCTTATTGGGTATTTTTCTGCCAATCTTTCTAACTTTTATGACAAGCTGGTAAATGTGGAAGGGCTGTGCCAACATAATCCACAACTCTCTTGCATGTCAAAAGAACTTTTGATAAGAGGCTTGTAAATAATTTCCTAGTGATAACCTATGAGTGGAGAAACCCTGGAGCAAGTTGGTCAAACTTCCTTGAAGGAAAGGACATGACAACATCCCTTTACTCTGGACAGGATTCAGACTTCTAATAAAACACCGGGGAAAAAGGACATGTACCAAGGTGTTTCATACTACTTATGTGGCTAATATTCTCAAAACCTGGTTTTTACTTATTAAAAAAAGTAAAAACCAGGTTTTGAGAATATTAGCCACATAAGTAGTATGTTTTTAATTAATGAAAGGATAAGAGGAATGCACAAATACAGTTTTTTTTTGAGACCATGCAAATATATTTGAAGATGACTTAATGTGCACACACATGTACTCAATCACTCTATACTGAAGGAATTATTAAATTTTGCTAATTTACCCAAGTAGAAAAAAAAAAGTGAAAAAACATTCATAAAATGAGAGACTTTATCTGCATTTCTAAGACAGTAAAAGGAAAGGAAAAAGATTCAACCTTTAAAGAACCTAGTCAGAAATGAAAAGAAAAAAGCTATTACTTTGATAGCTGGCCATAGAGTTGATTTAGGATGTGATCCAAGTTCTGTGGATCTCCAATAACCACAATTGGTGTTTGGATCATGTCCTTGGAGTACAATAACAAGTTTTTGTAGCATGCATAATTGATGGGTTTTAAGGAATCTCATGTAAAACATGTTTCATTGTGCCTTGAAAATGTCACCTTAAGGAATTCTAGCCCCACGTCAGGTCCAAGAGAGACAACAATAATATTTCAGCCATGGTAATTAAGTGCTGTAAGCACCGTTATTTTCCTATTTGTTGTAATTCCAGCTAAGAAGGGCTCTGATTGAGACCTGGCAAGAAGTGGTTGAAAAATTGCTCTTCCAAAGGGGGAAGCTAAAAGAGCACATGACTCAGCTGTAGATAGTAATTTTGCTTCTTTTGTCCAATATAATCAGCAAATGGATGGTAGTTCCAATTCACTGCTGAAGTCTGCAGCAACAGCAGCTGAAGACTTCCAGACACAAGGCTCCAACTTTTCCTCACTGTAACAGAGCTCTTTGGAGGAGTAAGATCACATCTGGATAGGAGAAGAGTAGACCCTGCCTCTAGGTTGAGGTCTGTGCTCAATGCAGAGGGGTTGGACTCAATGACTTTTGAAGGTCCCTTCCATTCCAGGATCACAGGATTTCCATCGCTCCACAAAAGTGGAGCACAGGCCAGCTCTCTTCTTTTCATCAGCTACATGAAAGAAATTGAGTTGGTCCTATGCTTAGCTAACTTGGAGGAGATGATGCTTAAGGGGAAGCATATTTGAGTCCATGGAACCCTTTACGGTGATTTCCTCTTGAGTCTGTGTCCTTGATCCAGACCTACCTGGAAGTGTGGGAAGCTCTACTGTGTGAAGAGGTAGAAAACATTAAAGCTGCGGATGTCTGTTAACTCTTTAGAAGTTGCAAAGCCTTCTGAACATGGAATAGTGAAGTCCTGCCTATTTACAGTGCAGCCAGTGTTCTTGTATTTCTAGACTCATGGTTTTGCTTGGACAATGAGTCTGGAAAGGGTTTCATCCCTAGCTGCAGGCCCTCCAGGGAGGGAGCTTACAGCTGCCCTGCTCCCTCCCTGATGATCATCACAGGAAGAAGGGAAATGCTGCTATTTCCCTACTTTCTCAATTTTGAGCTCTCTGCACAGGTAGGTGTCGACATAGGAATCAAGGCCATGGTTCTGCTGTCCACAGCCGTACCTTTACATTTATTAGGGACTGTAAGGAAACATCACTTGAAGTACCCTTACCAAATCAATGGCCAGGAGTGGCCTTGCTTACAAATCTTTAGAGGAGGGGATGGGTCTTGCCTTTTATAAGTATCCTTTTTTAATTTTAACAGTCCCAAATAAGTAATGGTTTTTGGAAAAGTTACAAGTCTCAGAAGTCCTGGGATTATAACTTATATACTCTGGCTTTCTGACCAAACCAGATGATTTTGACACACTGAACATTTATAAAGATTTTTAGAGCCCAAAGGCTTTCACCAAGCTGAGTTCTTTGGTTAAAACCAGGCATTAAATAAACAGAGGGAAGGACACAACCTGAGCCCTTACAGGAGCTCGCTTTTGAGGCAGAGTCCATTTCAGGATAATAGGAATGGTTGATCCAATTCCTACCTGTCAACTGCTTTCAGTTTCTGGAATTAATTTATCAAGCTACATTTAAGGATTAAAAAATGGCGCCTGACATTTTAGAACAAACCAGAAAAACCCCAAAAACCCAAACAAAAAAACTGTCACAATTCAGCAGAATTTGCAAAAGAAAAGAGGCTGTATGGGATAAAGGAAGCCAGCCCAAAGTCCTCTTAGGTTGATGATCTCTTCAGGTCACGGTTCAAGTTATCTTGATTTTCAATTGTACCCACCCAAGTCTGTACTCCTTCTCCCTAGCTATTTTTTTAAGACTTTAAGTCGCTGCCTAAATGCTCTTCTCTTTAATGAGAATGAAACCGACTGGCTTTTATTAATGAATCCCATCTTTTGTGCATAGGTTTTAGTTTCTCTTTAACGTCTTGAAAAGTCATTAATTTATTGCTAATTTAAAAGAAAAAGAGAGAGCGATCCTGTTGGTTCGAATGAATACTTTTCCTTTGGTTGAACCAATAATTCAAGCTCCTGATTATACCAATTAAAGACCAATTTGAGGAAAGGCCTCCAGCACTGAGCTGCAGCTGCCATTTAGCCACAAATTATGGGCCTCATATGTGGGTGGACATGAAACTCTTTCAGAGAGAAATAGATTGAGAAATAGGGAAACTATTGTAGGGATTTTAGCAGAAGGGGGACATTAATTGGATACATTGCTTGAAGTCAATCAGAGATTCAGCTACTCTGTGGGCCTTTTGACTTCAAGACCCTTCTCTTTTTGTTCATGCACCTTCAGCTAGATTAATCACAATGACTAAACAAGCAGAGATATTTTTCAGGGCCTTTTTTTTTTCCTGTGTGTTGCTCTGAAGTAGGGGCAGCTTATTCTACAGTGCAATAAATGCTGAAGATGGTGAAAATAAGTGTGATGGGTTCAATCTCACAATTAATTCATTAGAAGTTTTAAGAATACATAAAAGTAATCCTAGAATGGAAGTTTTATTTGTAAATTTGACATCAGAGGCCACATTTAGGTTATTAAATGTATTGATTAACAATGCAATGAAAGTCTAAGATTTTGGTATGGTTTTTTCCTAACAAGGAAAGAAAATGCACTCGTGGAAATGTTTCTCAAATTTTGGACGTGTAGTAACCTAAAAGTGCAAACCATAAGAGCATCAGAACATAACGAGTGATTCATAAAATATATAGTGTCAATGCTCATAATGGAAATGTTTTTAAAGTACTGTGTAATAGTTGCCATTAGACTCTATAACTGTATGTTACCTGAGTTTTATTGTTCTGGATTCCATTTTTCCAGCTCATAGAGAAAATTGGTGGCACTAGTGGGATTAGACCTTCTCTGTATCCAGTCTCTAGTTCTGTGGTAGGTTTTTAAATTATTTTGAAATGTTGGAAGTAGAGTGCAAATAAATACATGAAAGAGGGGTTTTGATAAAGAAATGTAATAGCAATACATATCTCTATGTTTGCATATATATATATATACACCCATATATATGTGTGTAAAGGTGTTACTTCTGAAGCTGCTATGGTCTAAAAGAAACGTCACTGCTTGTGATTTCTTGTAATCAAATTTAAGGTTTCAATGATGGAAACCCAATAAAGTTTCTTGTAGTTCAGCTTGTGCTTAAACACTGCTGGGTGAACTCCATGATGTGGCTTCCTTGATATTTAGGAACAGGTTTTTCCATAATATTAGCAGCCTTGATTTAGGCTGCTTATTTATTTATTTATTGTAATCCCATTGTTATAGCTCACCTTGATTAAGCCTATTAAAATATTCAAAGTAGTCACCTGATCAAGAAGCCAAAATCCATTCCTCAGTAATTTCCTGAGAGCTGCAACAAACTCTTCTCAACTCTTTTGTTGTTAGACTGAGATTTGCAACCTAAACGAATCAAGGGCATGATGTGGTGTCTGCAAACAGGCACTGAAAAAGACCACTTGCTTCTCAACTTCTTCAGTTGCTTTTCACATAATTACATTTTCGGACATTTGTTTTGAATAGAATTAAGAACTGAGCTGTGTTTCATATTTTAAGTTAATGAGAGCTCAAACAATATTCAGTGCTTTGTCTGGCTTAAAATTCAGTTTAAAAAAAAAAAAAAAGGAAAGACTTCTGTTCTAAATTTCCATATTTCATTCAAACTTGCTAATTTTATCCTGGTTAGGAGGCGGGATTAATAAAAGCTACTTTTGATCCACCCATAGGAGGAAGTTGTGGAAATGCTGTAGGAGAGTTTTGTACTCGTAGAGGAAGAATTTGCTTTGTACAAATATGCTGCCCCAGCTTCTTAGTCTTTAGAGGCCTGTACAGCACAGATGTTACTCTGGTGATTTCACAGTTATTCTGGTGTTTATTCACTATGAAAGCAATCATAAGTTTTCGCCTCCACAATAACTAAATTCCTTTTTTTTCCATCCATCTAATCTCTATTCTTAGGTTCAGGTTCATATTGTGTAAGAGAGTTTCCTTTTGCTTCCCAGCTTTTATATGAGTATTGTCTCATAATTTTGGCTGATGAAACACCAGATATTAAATCAAATGTGTGTATGTTTTTTTTTAAAAAAAAGTCTGTTTTCTTGATACCCTAGAGTCCCCAATGAGACAGAACTGGTAAAACTGAAAAGATCTTGAGTCCAACAGGTGAAGCCTGAGAGTGTCTACTCCCCAAAGCACCCAGCTCTCAGCTTTTGACCTGAGATCAGTATCTTCTCCCCAACATGGAGAGGTGGTTTGGTGCTGGGCTGGCCGTGTACCTGACACTCCTGCAGGCAAGGGCAGCAAAGCAGGTTAACACATCTTGTTCCAGGTAGGCAATCTCCTGTTGCAATATCCAAAGTAACCCTTTGAAGCAAATGCCTCAAAAATGAGTATTTTTCCCCAAGAAAGTATAGTTTGCCCATGGTTGAGGGACAACATTTCAAGCATCTTATTCTATACTAATTAATCTCCCAGCCTTAACATTTCTCTCTCCAGTACACAGCATACATATCACTGTGAGTTTCAGTTCTGAAGTCTGATAAAACTAATAAACCAAAACTGCCAGAGGTGGCACATTAAACTGCTAAAATGGTTTTCATCTTAATTGGATATGAGCAGTGTTATCTCTAATAACCCCAGGATGCTTCTAATTGGAGTTTTCTTTTTCCTTTCTTCCCCCCTCCCTTTCTTTTTCCTTCTTCCTGTTCCTTTCTTTTCTAGCACTTGTGTCATTGACCAGTGTTAATATTTGAGTGCCCCCTCCCCCAAACCCCCTATGTGATGCTTTCTGAAGCAAGAGCCAGCCTGTTTTCAGCAATTGTATTTGTATTCCATTAACAAAGGTGATTTCATGTGTGCTATCATTGGAGATTTTAATAAGATAGAGTTATTGATGTTAGCTAATAATGTTTTGAAAGTTGGTTGTCTTCACTGCCCTGAGATTCACCTCAGGCCAGCAACTTCTCCATTTTCAGATGTTATTGCAAGACAATGCCTGTCATTGTTTTGATTGAGATTGTCATTTCAGTGTGAATCTGTGCTCAGCTTTTTTAGGGGGGCAAAACCATTCTTATTGCTTCCTGCATATTTTTTTTAGATTTCTGTGAGAAGAATGCATATTAATTGGCAACACTAAAATGCCATGTAAAATTAAAAGGCAGCAAAGCTTTCTGCAGCAAGTATCCCTTTGTTTTATTTCAGCAGGGTTACCAAGAAATCCTGATGTGGTTGAGGAAATATTCACAGCAGCAAAGCTCACACTTCATAGCAGAGGGCAGGGAGATGCATAGGCTGCAGGGGAGATTGCACAGAACTTCTTGGAAAAAACAAATTTGAGAAACTTTAGTTCACTATTTTTCATGATTCTCTTTCTCTTTTTGCTCTTTTACATGTGTAACCTAAATTAGCTATTCCACTACGTCAATTTTATATTAAGTGTTTGTCACAGAAAATCAGCTTCAATTTCTCTTTTAGCTACACTTGCCTGGCAATACAGGGATGCTATTGGCTCCAAACTAAATAAGATGACAAAGAATTAAAAGGACTGAAAGGACAGAAGGTCTAACAAAAAAATTTGTACCAATAGCATAAACTACCTCATTTTTTCAACAGGGATTAAAAGTTTGAAGACTGCATATGTTTTAAATGTGAAAAATTTTACTCCTGAGACATATTCAGGAAGATATAATTCATTTTCCTGCAGAACACACATGCATATATACACACAGAGCACGTGATGAAGTCAGTACTGCTCCCTCCATCATGTGTGTTTCTGTGCAAATATTATCAAATTCATAGTAGTTATTATTTTTTCTATATAGTTATAAGTATCTATGCAAAGCTCATTAAAATAATATAGAAATTCTACAAGGACACTTCAGAGTGCAAAAATGTGTATTAAAAGTACAACTGCAATAAATAAAATTAGCACAAAGACATCTTCAGCAATTTATATTTACATTTCAGGCAATTGAACCAGCAATACCTGGTGTGTGGATTAGAAGGAATCAAAGGCCTTTCACAAAAAGAACCTTTTATAGTATCAAAGGCCCTGGGACATCATGTTTGCCTTTTATGCTGAAATAGATAATTGCAAATAATTGTAACTCTGAAAGACATTAATTTTATGGGAGTTTTTTTTCCCTTTATAGGTCAGTATGCAACCTTTGACCCAACATTGTAGGACTAACACCTTTGTTAGAAAGACAAAGAATATTCCTTTCTCAACCAACAACATGCAGGACTACTTTCATCAATAGGCAGAGCAGAACAGAAATATCACAATACACCAAGCCTTAGAATAAAATATTTCAAATTTTTTTTATGAGGAAAATAACCAAAGAGGGTGTGGTTTGTTAATTTATTTGCTTATTCTTTCTATCTATCTATCTATCTATCTATCTATCTATCTATCTATCTATCTATCTATCTATCTTCATGATTAGCTTTCCATGGGATTTACCAAATCAAATAGAAACAAAAAAATATGATTAGAAATACGTTAGACAAGACAGCCTGCTTCTCATTTCTGTGCATTTCTTCCTCACCTTAACATCCTCATACTGCATCTGAGCTCATGGCAGCAGGCTAATCTAGGGGGTTTTGGGAGAGCAAATAAGCTTGGTGTAAGTCTTCAGTGTTAAGTGGAAAATTCAATAATAAATTTCAGCAAGAGACCTCTGCATCTACCAGGCCAAACTTTGGAGACAACGTGGTCTGACACACTCACCCTGCTCAACTGGCCCAGGAGCCTTCATCTCACAGGACATTTGGAGGGGTAATAGCTAATTTAAGGAGATGTTGTATGACTCTCGTGACATTTTTCACTTCTGGACAAAACAGGACCAACAGGAATTTAATCTTCTGTCATTCAATAAAAGTGAAAGAAAATATCAGGGCTGTGGACATTTAACCATCAGCCTTGCTGAGCCTGGAATTTCTGCCAAGGTATAGTGAAAAAAGGGCAATAAGGATGCCAGTGACCCTGATGAACACAAAATCTCTGTTGTTCATTGTGCTAATGAATTGCTCCTGAATTTTTTGCTGTCAAAAGGTCTGATTATTTCACCTGTTCTAGGAGGCAGCTGACATTGCCCCTGTTTCCATGGGTAGGGTAGAGATCTGGTGTGGGAGCTTTGGTGTCAGCCTGCAGGAGTGATGCCAGGTTGGGAGCAAGCTTGGGAGCTGTCAGTCAGTCAGTCCCACAGCTGTGGGGTCCGTGGGAGCCAAACCTTTCCCCTGTGTGTTACCATTACCCTGAAAAAGTGACTTAACAAAATGCATATAAAATTTGGTGTTTGCTGAGGACAAGGAGAAAGAGGGAAGGGACACAAATAAGGGAACAACACTGTGAGCAGAGTCAGTTGATGGTAACCTCCCAAATTGTTGCTGTGCTTCAGTGCTGCCACAAGTTACAGCCTGCCAAGGAGGTAGGAGACCAAACCAAGATATATTTCTTAGATGGCTCAACTGTCTCAGGCTTGGAGGTTCATTAGGAAGTGAAATCATCCCAGGAATACCAAAACACTAGGAGGCAATAAAGATGATATAGGTAATGCATTCTGATTTCTTCTAGCATTAACTCATTTAAAAAGCAGTATTAGGTGGAAAAAGAGACTTTTATAAGGTTGTAAAACAGCAAATAAAAATACCAAAAGGCATATCAATACTGGGTATTTTTGCCTACAAAAAAAAGCCAAAGGGACAGTAGTTTGCTGTGTGACTTTGGGGTAAGTAGGGACAGACATTTAGGTAGGAGTGTACTGGTCAGTGAGTGTGGACTGAACATGAGAAAGAACTGCATTAAATACTGCCCAGGTCAATGATTAATATATTCCCATAAACTTGGTAACCTCGCAGCCTCCCCCTCCTCTGCATTTTTCGGTTTAATTGAAATTTATGTGCTAGCTTTAAGCAGCTATATAAACAGCCAGAATTATTATACATTTGACAGCAGATAACTAAAAGATTGCATTAGCAGAACAAAAATGTAGTGCCTTTCTTAAACAGAAGCTGCTTCCAGCAAAATGGCATTGGAAGCTTAATTAATAAACCCTGTGGCTACATACTGCCCATACCCAGGAAGGTGCTGCAGATCGGTGCTTTGGACCTAACTTAGAAGCTGGACCAGTCTGAAATGAGAAGGTTGGAGCCATATGACTCCAGAGACCCTTTCTAAATGAAGTTATACTGAGATTTTCTGTTGGTAATGAAACAAAACAGTCCTTTTGCAATTGAGAGTTTGGGGCTGGCCAGGCCAGTGCTTCTGGCAGCTCGCTGTGACTGCAGGAGAGAGAAATGCCACAGACATCTCAGGAGGTAAAGACATAATTCCTCTGCTTGTACTTGCTGTCTTTCATCACAGCCCCAAAACTATCTTTATATGCTCATTATTCCTGTTTGGAGCAGCACCACAGCATGAGGGGAGGCTGCTTAGACTGCTTGGGATGGGAAACTCAAAATACAGCTTTTTTTTCTCTATCCACTTGCTGTGGTGTCTCATGACCACCAAAGGTGCCACTATTTCAGGATCTTCCACTTCCATTGCACCTTCTGGATGGTTTTGGTGATCATGGGATTCTCACTGGCCTTTTTAATTTTGGATGTTTAAAACAACATAAGTGGATCCATCTCTTGTTTAATTGTCTCTTTTTAAAAAATTTAGTAAATGGGAAAAACCTTACTTTTTGCAAATGCCACCATCACCAAGGAGGCACATGAAAACAGGTCACAGAAGGATTTAAATTTCCATCAACTTAAAGAGCAGGTAGGCACCTAGGTAAGAATTGGGTTCCTAAATACCTTTATGGAGCTGCCACTTTCTGTTTAGGCAATGTCACTAAATCAGCCTCCCCCAGGTCTTATAGTCACAAACACGAAATACACTGATCGGTTTTTCCCCTTCTTCACTTCCTCACAGAAGAGTTTTTTATAATATTTTTTTGGCATTCATATAATTTCTTTGGCCTTTGTCATCAGGAAGGTTTTATTGTGTGCAGCTGTAGTCAGAAGACTGCTGCAAAAGGATCTGTTTTATTTAGAGGATATTTGTATTGCAGTGTAAACACAGAAATGTTCAGAGCAGCATTGCTGCTGCTGTTGCTTCTGCACCAACTGCAAAGCTGAAGGCATCTATTTTCCATGCTGAAAGTCAGCACTGGTCTATTTACCATGATAACCTGCTTCCAATAATGTTCAGCTTTTCACTGGAACTTGTCAAGCTCTAAAATATTGTGATAATTTTCGGATGTTATACCGTCGGGTGCAGTAGAATTTCTCTTGGGCTGCAATTAGCCAACAGCTTATGTTAATTTTAATTAATTAACTTAGGTGGATAGTAATGCCATGTAATAAAACATTTTGCTCAGTGTGAAACTTGTCCATCACATTTGTTTGTGACCTAAGTTAGTAATTATGTGTGCTTAAGTCAGTGGTAAATGGAAATAAAATGATGCGTCAGAGGCAAAATGAGGTAATTTGTGTCAACTGAGTTGGTTGATAGTGTTATAAAGGTAAAAGACACAGGAGTGCTGGTTAGAAACTGGTCATTATTTTGTAATCCAAGGAATCTCTCATGATGCACATTCAGTACTAATCAAGACACCATTTTCTCGTGTGAAAAGTCTGTCTTGTGGCACAATAAATCTAACTAACACCCCAACTAATGTACAAGGTTCAGTAAGAAGGTTGACAGCTGATTTAAGATGAAATTGCTGTCGTCTGGTTCCTCCTCAACCTTTGAAATCTAACTGATCAGCAAAAGTGAACATCAAACTTGTGACTAATTCTTGAATGATTGAAATAACTCCAACAGATATTGTTCATAGAATGACTTTTTTTAACAATGTCTGCCAGTGCATTATGGAAACTAAGAACATACTCGCACAGTACTTCCAAAATTTGCTGGTTTTCCCATTCCAGGTGTATTTTGGAATTAAGGTTCTGCCTTCACTGCTATAGGATCTTACCTTTACAATAAATTTGAAAATTGCTTTTTCCTCCAGAATTTGAATTTTATCCAGTCTGCTTTATTTCAATTGGCCACTCATTTTTTTCAATGTTGCCTTTGGTTTCGAAGTAAAATAAATTTGTTGTCTATATTTTTGCAGCTTAGACCAAAGCTAATTAATTAGTTAAGCACCCAACTATTCTGACTTGCCTTTGATGTCTAAGTTTCCAAGACATAAAAACCCCAACTACCTCAGCAAATGAAAATAAGAACACAGGATTAAAAATCCACCCTGTGGATTATCTGCAGGATTTTTTTCCCCCCTAAAAGGCTCAGCTTTATTTTTCTCTTGCTGGAAAAAAAGTGCTCATTAAGGAGACTGATGATGGTACTGACAGTACCTCTCTGAGCAGCATGACAAGCCCAGCAGTGGAAGAGTGTAGGTAAATGAGTTTCTTCCATTGGAGCTTCTTGCAAAATAAAATAACTCATTTTCTTATTCAAACTTGTATCTGACTCTCAAACTCCCCCCATCTGTTCCTGCTGAACAGATTTCCAGAGGTAAAAACACTTGATCAAAGACCAGTTCATTTCAATACAGTGAGTATTAATTCACTTCACGCTAGAAAAAAGTAAATATCACATAGATTGCCAAGGAAATTGCATGTTTGGTCCTGACAAGAGCATAGGATGCAAATAGTAGCAAATAATGTAACTATCATCACCCTTATATGTTGGAATCACTGAAGGATGGATTTGTTTAGACCTTGACAGGGGAAATTTTTGTTTTGAATCAATGTAAAAAATTTACCTTGACCTGAAACTATGTAGCTCTCTGAGCATTTGCATTATTTAGTATTTTCTGAGTAGAATTGAATTCCAAAAGAAAAATGCTATTTGGAAAAGAAATACTGAAACATTTAATCTAAAAAGCAAGATTTTTTATTTTTACATTTTTTCCGTGTTAAATACATAGATTATTTCCATGAATGCATGTATTCCTATTAAATCTCTCTTCTTATAATAAAATGACATTTCTTGAATTTTCTTCCTAAAAGGCTTTGACTACACAGGATTTACCTTGCAATAATTTCAGCAAATTGATATGTACTTTTTCAGACCAAAAAAAGAAATAATAAAATCATCCTGGTCTTCCAACAACCAAATGGGAAAACAGCACTTTGGGGCTCAGTTAACTTTCCCTCTCCCTCAGGTATCCTGCTTCTTAAAAAAACCTGCACTTCCTATTGGAAAATCATTCAAATGGAAAACTCTGGCTGGACTCTGCTTGTTGCAGGTTGGGAGAGATGTATAAACGTGAGCTGGGGAATGGGAACCTGCAGCGTGGGATCCCTCGAGTAGGCTTTACCAGAAGAGCTACGAACCGATTATTATGCTAATATTAACTTCCAATTGTTAATGAACCTTTCATCCTGAAGGATCCCGAAACACTTTAGAGACCGCAGAGATCTCCCCCCCTCCCAGCGAGGCGCAGCCGGGCTCTTCTGGCCGCTCTTTGTGGCCGGGCGCTGCTCAAGAGCGGGAGCAGCCCCTGCACCGCCCGCGCTCAGAAATGCGCAGGGTAATTACCAGGCTGGCCTGCAGCCAACGCTCCGCTTCTGACCCCCCTGTTCCCGCAGAGGAAAGTGCTGTAGTGTCTTTAAGTGACCGTAAGTCAGAGCTGGGTCTGGCTCCTTATCAGAAACACGGAGGCACCGGCACAACACGGGGTCTCGGGGGAGCGCGGCAGCTGCTGCCTCACCCCCAGTGCGGCTCCTTGCAGCAGCTCCAGGTTTTACTTGGAGGCTCTGGGGCTGGAACTGGGGCTGATGTGACCCTGCTTGTCTGGTAAAGGTGAAATTGGCTGCGACCTGGCTTGGGGATGGCCCCCAGGCTGCTGCTTGCAGAGGATTAAGCTTAAGTCAGGCATGTGTGCAAATGACACTTCTTAAAGTCAAACTTTTATTTTTGGAGATCAGCAGTGATTTTCTTTGCTGTTAAAAATTTGGGATTCTATTTCTCATGCATGATGGGAATTTAAGTGAAATATCTGTGCCTTTCCATCTAGAAAATATTTCAAACTAAGTGGAACACAGCTACACTCCTCCCACTCCAAATGACAGGTTTGAGGAAAAAATGTCAGACCAACTGATGCTTTTACCTTTACAAAGATTCAATTTCTAATTGTCTGGATCAATAAAAGATCAATAGTCTGGATTTCTAACTGTCTGGATCAATCAATCTGTAGCTAATATTTCTTAGCAGGGTACATTCCCTCTAACTGATACACACTTAAATTAACTTGTGTTTACTGTAAGTGTTCTTGCTACATGAAATGTACTTCCACTACAGAAGCAGTGATGTTTTTAGTGATGGCAGGAAATGCTGCCTATTCAGTACTTTTATTTGGAGTTCGAAGTCCATTAAAGTGACTTCATAAATTCAAAAATAAATCCATTTATTTCTATGAATGCTTATAGTTAATGAGCATGTGGCATTTGATTTAGAATTAAAGAGGCATTATCACATTGTTTTAAAGGCCTTAAATTTAGGCTTCATTAACAAAAAGATGGGGAAGAAGCATCTGCATTTTAAGCGGATCTCTGGAGTGCTGGAAACTTTGAGGCAGTAACATCATGTCAGGTGCACTCAGCAGATGAAAAGCTGCTTTCTAGGTCAGAGTAGGACCAAACTTTGCTGATGCAAAGGCTGTGGGGCTGAACTGACCCAGACTGATGGGCTGTGCTATCTTTGCTGGGCATTGATTTGGGAGAGTGCCTTAACATCTGTTTAATTTTCACCAGAGGACAATATCTAGTAGACTATTTACACATCTTAAGTTTATCACCTGGCAGATCTTGGGCTTTACAGGTTCCCTTTGGGAATTTGACCCGAGCAAGGACTTCAAGAGAAGGCTCCAGGATTTCAGTGTAGCCCTTGCTGGTGAGAAGCCCGCAGCCAAATAGGGAAGCTGTTAATGGTAAACATATTAATTCAAGAGGAAGCAGTGAGCAAAGCTCCAGCAGCAGCCAGTGCCCTGCAAACCAACTTATTTCAGAGGAGGAGATGGCAGAGGATCACAGGAATGGTGCTGCCGCGACTGGGATGCTCACAGATCCTTTCTCTCTGCCTGTTTGAAAAGCTGTGGGAGAGGGAGGCTGCCCCAGAGGACCTCTGCGTGACCCCAGTCCCAACCAGCCGCCGGCAACTCAGTGTGTGCTTGCCCATGTCATGGCAGTGCACGGATGGCTTGACAGAGTTTACTGCTTTCTGGCTTATTTTAAGTACTCTTGGAATCTTCCGCATCCTCTAGCAAACTGGGGCAGGCTGACCTCTAAGCCACATAATCTGAGCATAAGTTAAAAAAGAAGCCCAGAATTTTCCCTTTCCCGAATAGCAGCGCTGCCGACGATCTCTGATCCAGCTTTAATGTTTAATTGGATGACCGGGTTTTAAACAGAGCATTCTTTAACCCGGCTGACTCTGCCTGCCCCCATCCCCCTGCCCAACAGCAGCCTCACTCCAGTTATCAAAGTGTCATTAGTAGAGACAGCTGCCTGTAAACAACAGGAATGTCAACACAACTGTCTCGGTCAACAGGAATTTAACTTTAATCTGTTCATTACTTAAAGATACATCATCCTCTTTCTGCGCTGTTATCTACATCACTCGCAGACAAAGGCGGAGAACAAATTGACAGCGGGGAGGGAGGTTGGACCGTTCCTGCCTCAGCCAGGCTGGTTCTGTTCATCATTTCCAGTCCACCCCCCCAGTCCTTTGCAAGTTCCCCTCCTGTATATGTATATATATTTGCGGGATTGCGGGCGAGGGGGGTCAGGAGTTCCTTGTTTAGCTGGAAACAGATACTACATATTTATAAATGTAAACTTGGAGCGCTGCCAGACCCCTGCATTTAAGTGATTAACAAATGTTTCCCTTCAAGTGGACACCTCTTGTTCTAAATATATTTGACAAGAATGTAAAGAGTCAACTGGAGGGTAGGAAGGGCACACCGCAGAGCGTTCGGCTGCCAGCATCGGGGCTGCGCTGGCCGGCGGTGGCGGCGTGCGGCGGGTGCCAGCCGAGTTCACGGCGGGCAGGCTGCCAGCACAGCCCGGCCTCCCCGCTGTTTAACGACAATGGATTTACTGCTTCTCTGCATATTGGTGTTATTTTGTGTAAACAAGGTTAACACTCCTTTTAAATTAAATACACCACCTGGTGACTGAATGCCTGACCTTGGCAGGCGGCTTTCACCTGGTCTCCAAAAAGGGTGGGTACCCCGGCTGTGCTGCCGGCCTTTCCCACCCGCTGGCGGCCTTTAATGCCTCGTCCTGTGAAAGTGTGTCAGTCTGGGCAGTGCAGAGCGCTTCTGGGGCTGCTCCCACCTCCAGATGCACAGGACAGGCAGGAATTGGAAGCTATTACTTGTGAGCAAGAGGGTTTTTTATATTCTTGTCTACCCTGGACCTGCCACTTCCCTCTGCTTCCCCCAAAATAGTTCTCTTTCTTAGTCAAAATGCATCTGCCTGGATCTTTTGGTTTGTCTGGGGGCAGGAGGAAAGTTTCTGATCCTGGTCCCCTCTTCTCCTTCAAGAAAAGATGGGAAAACTTGGGAGTAATCTCCGTCTCCAATCTGAGAATGAGCTCCCTGTCCAATTTAAGAGCTATCTCCTTCTTCCCCTTCTGAACGAGAGCCTGGAAAAGAAAGCATTCTTAGTTTTGCCTAAAGTGTCTAAACTTCACTTCAAAGCATTGTCTGTCATATAGGTTCATCTAAGATGTTTCCTGGGTAGCTGATTCTGACACTATTGATAACTCTGGGGGTTACAGCTGATGTCATTGATCATGATGTGCTAAAAATGAAGACAATCCTATACTAGGTAAAGAAATCTGAATTCTGTGCATTGGAATTAAGCTTCTACAGCTAAATAGTAGATGATTGACTGATTGAAAGGCCTAATTCTCTCAAGAATTGGGATTGTTCTGTCTGGATAAGGGAAGGCTCTGGGGTGACCTTGTTGAGGCCTTCCAGTACCTAAAAGAGCTACAAGAAATCTGGATAGGGAGATTTTACAAGGTCATGTAGTGATTGAACAAGGAGGACTCCTTCAAACTGACAGAGGACAGGGTTAGATTAGAGAGTAGGAAGAAATTCCTCCCTGGCACAGTTTGCCCAGAGAAGCTGTGGCTGCCCCATCCCTGGCAGTGTCCAAGGCCAGCTTGGATGGGGCTTGGAGCAACCTGGGATAGTGGAAAGTGTCCCTGCCCATGGCAGGGGTGTTGGAACTAGATGATATTTAAAGTTCCTTTCAACCCAAACCATTGCATGATTCTGGGATTCTATGACTGAAAACCTCTTGAAGACCTCAATATATGGACTATATAAAACCTAGTAGTGCTTTATTCTTCCCATGAATCCCTGCAGGGTCCCCATTCCTGCATGATTTTTTTTTAAGATGGACCTCAGTGATATCCTTTGATGGTAAAATTACTAAATTATTTGAATAAAAAGTATTTCTTTTTATTTTTAGCATTGCTGGTTCTGCCCTTGTTCTTTTGCTGTGACAAAATAGAGTTAAGGCTTTTCTCCTTTTTCCCTGGAAACTTTACAAAGAAATCTTAATAATTTTAAACAAACATTTAAAATATACAGATAAGACCACTCAGTTGGATAACAAAATAGAGATGATGGGAAATAATCTGAGAGACTGTATTTAGACTAATAATGATAAGACATTTTTTAAAAGAAAGTCCAGACAGATAGGTACCAAATATGTAAAATAATAAGCTATAAATACATGTGCTAAATACAGCTTTTCCTAAGCATTTTTTTGGAAAGGATCTAGTAGCTTTATCTACTAAATGCTGGAACATTTTATAGTCTTACATGAAAAATGCTGCACATTTAGGGGTCAATGCTTCAAGTTTCAGTGCATGGATGTTGTCTGGATCATAGGCAGTATGCCTGTTACTAGGCAAAAGGCCATTCCAGTGCTGGGGAAAGTGATAGAGTTTTAAGTGAGGAACAAAAAGCTGAATTTTTGAGAGAGCTGCCACATTTGTTGTACAGATAAGGCTCGTCTAATTAAACTATCATTGCAAAGTCCCCAGATTCCCCAGGCCCTTCTTTTGCTCTTAGCTGGAGTTTGGATTCGGTACTCCAAGAAATTCAGTCTCTTTGAACTCTTTCCTCTTTGTGTTTCAAGGATTGTTCTCATCTGTGCTATAAAGAGCCTCTGTTATCTGTAACGGAGTGCAGGAGCATCTATCCTGACTGGACCACACAGTGATAGAGCTGGGAGCCCTGAGCTCCTACCCATTTACTCCCTCCTGTCTGTTTTCTCTCATACAGAATTCCCTCTCCATAGCCTTGCAGAGCAGAATTGCTTTTAATGAGGTTTATGATAAGCTCCTGATGTCCTTTTCCTGCTCCCAGAAGCTGTTTGCTAAAGGGCTCACCTTTGGTTCCTTTAACTAAGAGCAGTTCTGCCATCACAAAGTGTCAGCACTGTTGTAGGAACAGAAGAATGGGAAGATCACAGGAGACTCAGCCAGGTGCAATGACCAATACTTAAACCTTCAGAAAAATGGTCTGCAGGGGTCACTTCTGAAATAACATGCCTATATAAAAGTTGCTTTCTGTGGGTTTGTCCCTTTGCATTCAGTCTGCAGTAGGTGCACCTGAAGGGATACACACATAAATTTAGGCATTTTTTGTTTCTTGAGATACAAAGAAGACATAAAACACCATATGAGCTAAATATCATTAGCAGGAAAAGTACTGCTGAATATAGGGTATGATTCTTCTTAGAAATACATCAGAGAAATAAAGAAGTGAGAAAAAGTGTTATTTAAATTAGTAAACAGTGCTGGCACAGAAACAAATGGGATAAACTGATGGTGAATAAATCTAAATTGGAAATTAGAAGAAGGTTTCTAGTCAGAGACTGACATTCTTGAAAAGCCTTCTAATAGGTGCAGTTAAGTCAAATAATGAAACTAGTTTTAACTTGAAGTTCAATGAATTTATAAATGGGATTACACAATGTAGATGCATAGCAGAAAGCTGGGTTAAGTGACCTTGGAAGTTCTCTCCAGTCTTACATTACATTATTCCTTCTAATTATTGCTTAGAACTAACCTTCAGCATGACCTTTTTTCAGTTTTCTCTTCTAACTTACCCAAACTTCAAATATTTTTGTTGAAATTTTGCATTTCTAGCACAGAGTTTAGCACTTTTTTTTCCTTCTAAATTTTTTTTAGTGAAATTATCTCTGCATGTTACAGAAAAAAACGTTGTTCTGCTCATGCATGGCAGACCAGATTAATGGAAAAGCTTTAGTGTTTCCATCTCTGGAGGGTGGGAATGAAACTTGGCAGGGAGGCTCTCTTTGTGCAATTTGCTGCCCTATGGAAAATTTGCCCCACTTTTCATCCAGAATATAAGATTATGAGGGAAAAAAAAAAAAAAAAAAGGCCTTTTAACTCATGGTCAGCAGAAACTTGCTGGAGGTTGGTAGCCAAGTTTCCAGGTAGTGTATACACTGAATATGTGCCAGTTTTTGTGTGTATAACTAGATTGTACCATGACCAAGAAGAGCAGGAGCCTTTTTGTGTCTGGGATAGGAGGGACTGAGCCTCACTTCTGCTGCAATTGAGCCCTTCTCTTTTCTGAGAGCTGCTGTGGTGCCAGGACTGAGAGCAGAGATAATCTTCTTGCTGGTTAATTCTTACCAGCTGGAGCTCTTGCTGTGTGGAGGACAATGAAGAATGGACATGTGTGATTTTGATATTTCCTAGGTTTTGCCATGGAACCATCAGCAGTGAGCTGGAAAAGGATCTCAGGAGATTATCTCATCCTTTTCTGGGCTAGGATGGGAATAAGAAAGAGTCTGGACAAAGTTTACCTGTCCTTTTTCCCGACAGCCTAGAGGCCACAGTACCTCAGTGGTCTATCCTAGCACTCAACCATATTCAATTTCCATAAATGCTTCTTGATTTCTACCTTGAATCATATAAATTTGAATGGACATGTGAAATAGTTTATTCCATTCACCTTTACTTCTGGTTTTATATTTTTGCTGCCATTCCTTTCCTTCTCTTATTGAGAACTGAGCAAATCAAAGTCCTCAGGATTTCCATGCTGGTGGAAAGGGGACCCTTTCTGTTTGGTGCAAACTTTTCTTGCACTTCAGTACCAAAGGTGCCAGTCCTCCATCTGGTATCTAATGCTGGGAAGCATCAGATACTCCACAGATTGCACATCATTCTAGTGGGATGTTTTCCTTTTTTATGCATCCAATATCCTAATGTTGTTCATTCAAGTTTTGTCTGTCACTAATGGTATCTCCCCAATCATCTTCCACAGAAATGCTCCCTGGGTTTCCTTCAGAATGCAGCAGCTTAAGTCAGCCCCTCTTGGACCACTTGGTTTATTTAAGACCATTCCAGCAATTAACCAAGATCACTTTGTATTTAATGCTACTTCCCAATCTGTCTGCAAATCCTTCTGGTTTGGAATCCTCCACTAGTTGAACAACTGCATTAACCATACCATCAAAACATTATTTGCTAAGTTTTGGGGATTTGACCAACTTCATGATCATGATACAAAAAAATGAATGATTTGTTGAGATTTGTAAACAATATAATAAATACTGCCACTGATGTCTTTGATGTTGAGTATTTATGAACTCTGTCACTCACGCAGACATGCACATAGAATACTTGGCAAAAGGGTGGCAAAGCAGCTTCTAAACACACAGAGTGCATGTGGGAATCAGGACACTGCTGTTCTCATTCAGGTTTTCTCATCTTCTCTGCTTCTCCACAGTGGAGTAATTCCAGTTACTTGGGAAAACAAGAAAACTTGAATAAAAATGAAGTGGGTCTTTTGGGATTTCTCCAGATGTATTGTGTTCCAGTTTTACTCCCTCTTCCTCTTCCCTTACTTTTTCTTGCCTTGTATTACTTGTTGTGTGTGTGTATCTGTACATGTGTGTCCATGCCAGCTAGATGCCAGCAGAAACCAAACTAAAAAAAAAAAGTTAATTTAATCATTCATTCACTGTCTGTGTTCCTCTCTGAAGTTCCCATTGTTTCTGATAGTTCTCTTGCCGTGGGGACTGGATTCTTGCCAGGTGGGTGCCAAAATCCAGTGAAAATAAATAGATACATACTAGGGATTGTAAGGATTAAAATACCTACCATTCTGAATTACCCGGGGGTAATTTAGAAATACCATTTTGTTAAAGGTACCTGATCTGCTTTTATTATACAAAGGATCACTGATGACTGAACCAAAGGGAGATAATTTTTTAAAATCCTTGATTAAGAGTTTACGTCTTTTTCACCTCTTTTTTGAGAAGATGGCTGTGGTGAAAAACAAGATATTTCCTGTGACACACCAAAGAGAGAAAAAAAGCCAAAGGAAGCAGAATAAATACCTTTCTTCCTGCAAACTGGGTGATTATATTTGAAAAAAAGGAAAAAAGAATAAAAGGCTTCAACTTTTCCCCTGAAGTTCGACTGCACAGTCTCACATTGTACAAATTTATTAGCAGGGTGACCACATGTCTCAATGAGACCAATCTATCCTTGAATAAAGCACTTCTATCTCTTCCATATCCCTGGGCAAAACCAATGTTCTGGAGCTAAGATTTTGTACTTAACTAAAAGATAGTTGAGTGGATTTTGCTTTAATAAGATTAAACAGAGCATGCATTTATCTGCTCCAGGTGATGTGGTAAGTGCAGAGATGAAAAAAAAAAAAAGCACTAAAGGGAAGAGGGTAGGTTGAAGGTAAGGAATCAGTAAGTAGATGCTGGAAGTTATTCTTTTAGTGATGTTGCTGTATATTCATCTGTTTCAAACACGCTGATCATTTGTGAAAAAGTTCAGTCTGCAGATGCCAGCTTCCAAGGGCAATAAAATACAAAAAAGTGTTGCTCAGAAGCATAGTGAAAGGCTCCAGTGCTACTTGTATTGCTTCATTACAAGGCAAACTTTGTTCGTCTTGACAGCAATTCCAGTAATCAAGTTTATGTAATTTACAAGAGTTCCCGTCTTTCAGGAGCAATTTAAAAAAAAAAAAATCAGTATATGAATGAAATTGCACAGAATATTTTGCATGGGCTTTCTGTATAAACAGGTGAGTTGGACTAAAATGGAAATACACACTGAAAACATAAAAAGTTAGAGTTCTGGGGAAGAGGGTTATTCCCTGTCTGTCTATGAAGGAATGCTTCATTGCTAGGAGATGCCCCAGCACTACAAAATGAGGAATAGAGCATCATTCCACACTGGGCAGGACATGAACTTTGTGACTGAGTGGATTTATAAATTTTAATTTTATCACTCTCTCTTTTCCCTATTAGCATGGCCCTTTCAAATATTTCTCTCACAGAAAAATATCTCCAAGACAAACCATCTTATGAAGAGTCATGGGAGCCCAATCATTCTCCTTTGGGTTTCTGGAGAAGGCCACAGGTTCCTAAGGATTATATGGCAACAGCAGAAGAGCTGAACAATGGACAAGTTTGAGATCAGATGCTTCCTCTAGTGTTTCCGAAGGAAACATTTTCAGGAAACAGGCTGCTGCCCACATTAGAGCTCTGTGGAAAGACCCTATTCCACTAAGGGTACTACAGGAGGTACAGAAGCAGATCATTATGTGTCTAAGTGTTTTAGTCTCACTTTTATGATGTTTGACAGCGATGACAACATGGTGTGTGTGTCACACACAGGATGACTAATGTGTGTACATGTGTGAAACCCTTGCACAAACAGGTTTTCCCACAAACTGCTAGGGAAGTACAAGCTCCCTGTGAGCAGATCAGAGCATGGATTGAATCTAAAATCAAAATGAAGAATGAAACAAACCCCAAACTAATTTCAGGTCTTATGAGAAGCTGTAATGGTATCAGTGTCTGGAAACGTCTACCACAAGTGGTTTCAATACTGAACAATTTCCAGGAAATGCTTGTCTTGAGTTGTGCTAGAAAATGTGTCATCAGGATGTTGTATATGTTCCTGACCCAAAGGAGGGCAAAATTTGAGAAAGTAAGGACAAAAACCAAGAATTTTTTTGGTGCAAATTGGTGAATTTCTCTTGGGTGAGGATTCCCTCCAACACACCAGAAGTGAACCAACCAAGATGAGCCATTTTTTCTGTAGAGAGCTCAGTTTCTGTAGTAGGCCAGCAGCCAGATGAGGGGTTTTAAAGAAGAGTTATGGTAGTTATAAAGAGGGAAAAAATTTGCAAACACTGATAATAATACTCCTACACAGGAAGGTTTGAGCCAGTCACACTACTCCCCCCCTTTCCCAGTGAGATTCAGAGTTACATAGGAACAGGAGACTGTTTTGGCTGGGATTAGATAGCACAGATGGTACCAAAATGTGTAACACCTACCACAAGTTCTTTAGTTTCGTATCATCTGCACAACAGTTCTTCTTGGCCTTTTAACAGTTCGTTGAATGGAGGAAGAGGAGAAAAAGACATGGGACCATTGCTGGAAATGTGCAGCAAGCACTGTTATATTTTATCTGTGGGGAATCCATATAGGAGCACGTAGATAGGCTCATATAAAATCTTGCATATATCTTCTGTGAGATGGTGTGAAACTTCACTTGGCTCTTCTCTTTCAAGAATCCCCAAAACTTGGCAAGTAAACCTCACAACACATTTTAGAATTACATCAGTAATCATTTTGCAGATACATACAACGAGGTACAGGAATTTTAACCAGTTTTCCCAGAACCACCAAAGGAGTTTATAGCATGGGTGGCTCTTATCTCCATGGCACTTCACAGGAATCCCATAGGCTTTGTTTTCTGCCCTGACATAAATAGCACCAGTGTTTAGTTTTTTTTCTCTAACTTTGTAAGTCTTCTACATGACATACAATAAAATTTTGCCTTCCTGTCAATATTTTTCAAATAAATGCTGTTGTAGCAATTCATCTACAGTTTATGATCCCTGGAATATTTTACTGCCAATCCTAATATTATGGTTTTTTTTTCAATTCCTCTAGTTGTCACCTTTGTCAACAAAAGAGACTTGATTTCTGAGCTTTTAATGGGTTTTCAGGGGTCCAGAAGAAAGAGACTAGGGAATATACTTCTTTCTTAGGGAGAAACATGAAAATTTCCAAACACAGGTAGTGAGGTGCCATTGTCATGGACTCACTAGAAAAAAGATTTCCAGGATGTGATTTTCAAGGTTGCCTATTTGATTTGATTGCAGCAGGTACTCAACACTCCAAGATAGCTTTGAAATATTTGTTGTAATGTTTTTAACAGTTAAGTTGAAAGAAGGGAGTGTTCCCTGAGAACTAACTAGGGAGAGCTGATGGCTTAAATCCTCTGTCTTTTGAATACTCAACCACACAATTTTAACGCATTTGAGATTTTTCCCCCCCCTAAGTAATGAGAGACCTTTAGCTACACAGAGTAAGGGAAAACACTGAGTCTCCAAATTAAATAGAGAACAATCTGCCTTAGGAATTTTAAGATGGTTACTGCTCAGGGAAGGATTTCTGTCTAACCATATTTACTGTGAGCTCCCTGTAGGTACACAAAATTCACAACATAGGTGTCGTCGTATTGGCTTCAGCATCACTGTGGATGAACATTGGTTGCTGGCTCATTCTCATGCAGACTTCTAAAGAACTTACATTTAGGATAATGGCAAAACTTTAGTCGGTGTAATAGGCCTGAAAATGTATCTGTGCAAACGAAATACACAATTTTCAAAGTGTCAGGAACGAGAGGTGTAATTCAAAGTCATTACATATCACTTGCTGTAAATATTGTTTTCATAAAGCCAGACTAATCATATACTCAGATAACCTATCCTATTATTTTCACAGCTCCAGGACTCCTGAATCACACCTACTTGAACCTGAGGGATTTGAGGTTTTGCTTTTTAAATGGCATAGGTGCTGGGCTGGCTGCAATTTTTCAGACCTCTTTGGAGAAGCAGAATTGATTTTTTTTTTTTTTATTTTGGAAACAAAAGAATCATTCAGGGCCCAAAAATAGACATAAGCGAGCCTCCTCCTTTTGTAATTGTGTTTTTGAAAATCAGACACGTAAAATCTTTTGTAGCTGTGGGCTCGAAACTCTCTTTTAACACTGGTGCACTGTAATTGGTTGAGTGCTGCTATCCAGCCTGAGAGGGTGACCTTTCACACTCTGCCCTAAAAGAACACTATAGAAAGAGAGGTGGCGTAATCTGGGTTAAAGGCTTCTTACTAACATGTTGAGAGCTTGTTTCACACACACACAAACAGTTGCACGAAAGCCCCAGCCTGATGATAACTTAGCACTTTAGCATGGTGCTCTTGAGACAGCCCTCTTCTGAGGGAATAAAGAAGGGCCCCTTAGTTGAAATGCAGGACTGAAGCTCTTCATAACCACCGGGCAACTGTTATGAGGGAAAAAGAAAGTTAAAAGAGATGAGAACAAAAAGGGCTATCCTTGTTACAAGGCTCTGGTTCTAGACCTGAAAACCCCCTTTCCCCTAATCTTTTAATTTTTTATTATTTTTCTCTGTATAGCCCCAGGTTTTGACAGGGAAATCTCATCTTTCTGGCCAAGCATATTCAGTCCATCTGAGGAATTCCATGGACCTGCCTTTTTTATGATCTCCTCATAAGAGGAAGAAGATGGTGAGCATCTCTGCTGATTTGGCTAAGAATGGAGAGAATGGGATATTTCTAAGGGTAGGCAATTAGAGGCAAGTACATCTTAAACAGCATAAAGAACACTGTGCTGTCATATTTAGCACATTGGGACAGGTGAAGATGTGCCTGCCTAGTTTGTGTGCAGTCAGTATTGAGACTTTCACATTTGACTTCAGAGGGATTGAAATCACAGCCACCATTCCAGAGCACCAGCATGGAAGGTCTGGGAGGCCATGGGTGTGATATGATCCCTTAGCTTTCAAGCCCTCCCCAGGTTTAGCTGTGTGCTGTTGGGTCAAGAAAAAGGCTACTTGCATCTCAGTAGCCCACTCACCTCTCCCGTTTTTTTTAATGCTTACTTCAACATTGATTAATAGAGTACATCTGTCTCATGCAACTTCTCACTTTACATTTCTTTTTTTTCCATGTTATTTTTTTCTAGGTTTTCTTTTCCATGTGTTTTCTTTCTTACGAAGTTATTACTCTCTTATATATCATTAATGTTAATAAATTGTTACACACTGTCAGTCATTCTTTTTAGAAAAAAAATATAAAGGATATTTAGAAAATGCATTAGTGGAGATTCCTAACTATTATATCCCATATGGTATACAAAAAATAAAATTAGATTATAAAATTCTGTATTTATCCCAATGTTAGACTCTTCCACAAACATTTTTTTCCAACTAACAGAGAATAGACTCTGGAGCTCCAAAGTCAGTGCTGAAAGCCTGATTTCACTCCAGACCTTACAGACTGTGGCCGTGATCCTTAACTTCACAGTGTTGCATAGCAGCTAGTGCAAAGTGTCTGAATTTTGTTTTCTTCAGTGTTTCTGTTGGTTAAATGATCTTTTTCTCCTGTTCTCTGCAGCAGTTAAGCTTTGTTAGCTGTGTCTATATTTTCCAGTCTTAATTACACTTTTTTCCAGTCTTCCTAATTACACTTTTGCACTTTTTGCTTCAAAATCTTTCAGGGATAGAAGCTAAATTTACAACGTTCTCCTTCAGAAGGAAGGCCTGGAGATATAAAGAAGATTGCAACCACCAGATGACTTTTCTCCATCATGGAAAGCTCCAACAGTGGTCATCCAGGATGGACAACCAACAACAACAAGCAACCATTCTGGAGACACAAAATCTGACTCTCAACAAAGCAAATTCAGCACGTGAAGTTTAGTTCCTTGTGGGTTAAAGCTTGACATCATTGCCCTTGGAGGCTGAGGTTCAGGGTCCATTAATTTACAGGGAAGAACATGTACGATGAGCTCGCCACAGCCCACGGTGGGGATATTTTGTGGCAGCACAAAATCTCCACACAATGCAGCATGATTGGCAGCTGCTTCCTGAGAGGAGCCCATGGTTGTGCAGGAAAGGTTGCAGCTGCTGGGATGGAGAGCCATTGGCAGTCGGTGATGGGGCTTTGCCCACAACATCCCTTTGAGCCATGCAGAGCACCGGGAGCCTTCCACATCCCTCGCTTTGGGGGTTCACCCAGTTCTTTGCCTCACATCTAAAATTTGGGAAATAAATTGCTTTACCCCTGGTAGATAGGGTAGTTTACACAAAGGCACAACTGGGCATCCAAAATGGATTTGTAGAAAAATCTCAATGAAATGATTGCAGGAAGGCTGGATGGAGAAGTGCTATCATGAAAGGAAAAAAAAAAGGAAGGGAAACTGCAAATTTTATTTCTAAACCTTTCCACTAGGAAAGGTTAAGAAATTTAGGGAAATGAGCCACAGCTGACTTGCCTGACAAATAACTCTCACGGAATCTATAAAGTGAGTTTATTTGTGCCATCTTTTACAGGAAGGGCTGTGCGGGAGTTTTGTAGCGTTGCCGCTGGGTTTGCTGAAACACCCGGCTGGTGATCAACATTTTGGATGCTCATGAATAACTGGAACATGAGCACCTTAAGCACAAATTCAACAAAGGTTTTTTCAAGTTCATCATCACACAGGAGATTGCATCATTCATAGTGGCATTTATAGCCATCAGTACTATACAACCCATGGTAACAGATGACATTGCATGCTGAAAGAGGCCGTGAAAGGTCTTTCATACTGTTTCCTGCTCCTAATGACAGCTTTTACTGCCAGTTAGGACAGAATCCAAACACATGAAGTCATGATGGCTGTAGGTGTTGATTTGGGTATTAAATGTATAACCTAGCTTATGCAGCACCAATTAACAGAGACAAGTTTACAGTGTACAGCTCAGAGAAAACTGTAGGTGTAGGGACAGAGAGAATGAGCCCAAGACAGGATATTACCCTGTTAACAAACAATTTGATGCGCAGAAATATTTTATAGAAAAATGTGTTGGGATGCCCACATACATAATCATTTGGACACCATGCCCTTAGAGTCTATTCCAATTTACCATGCTTGTGGGATCATCTAGCAGGTTTCTCAGCTGGATGTGAGTGACATTTATACATCTTTGTATACATGTTTTTGTTTGTGTGTGTATATTCTGCACGTGTATTTTCATGCTCAGACAAAACTTCCACGCCTATAGAAAGCTCATGGATATTTTATAGCTTTGTTCATGAATCCATTAATGAGTTTTATAAATAGTGATAATTTGCAAAAATAATATGTCTGAAAGGCAATACCACTTTACCTATGAATGACCTCTTTTTCTTTCTCTTTTTATTTTGCCTAGTTTTGATATGTTTTCCCAAGCAGTCTGTGAAAGTGTTTACTGGTCTATTCACTCTTTTTAAACCTGGGGCATTAACAGGATGAGAGTGAACATACACATACACCTACTCCCTGTGCACAGTTCCATCTTTCCCAGCCTACAGCTAACAAGAGCCTTTAATTGCACTGAAACCTGATTTCTGCTGGGCAAATCTGCTAGTCAGTGCAAACCTCAGGCCATGCTGTGCTGCATGGGTCCTGCCTTGCCTGCGGGTTTGCTGCTCCCCAGGCCCAGCCTGGCGTTGATAGCTCGTGGCTGGGCGGTCTCACATTCCTTTTTGGAATATAATGTCTGTGTGTCCCCGCGTGCGCCTGTGTGTAATAAGTAATAAGGGTAATCCCCTTCCGATGACAGAAGCTTCAAGTGGTTACAAGTAGCAGACCTGTTTTTCAGATGCCTGAGGTAACTGTCTATAAGGTGCAAGGTAAAGGAATAATTAATTACAATCAGTGGTTAAAATGGGGGAAATGATATATGATCACCAGCGTTTATTGCAAGCACTTTGATTCGGCACGGGGAGGGTTTTTGGTGAAGTGTCAAGACACAGAATATTTTTCTGCAGTCAAAGGTTGAATTTAAGTAATCACCCAGCACAATTTTACTCGTATCAGATGTTCACAACTACAATGCATGCAGGGGGAGGAAAAGACATGAAAGATGGAAACAGAGAGAAAAAACATCCCCTAAATTTTCAACATGCAGTCTTGCTGAGTAACCACATTCATAACCGAGTGGGAGTGATTTGTTCTGACAACACAAGACTACTAATTTTGCTGAATTAACAGCATGACTAGTAGTGGGTGGAGGAGAAGAGGGAAAAAAAATAGAGATGAGAGATCTGTTATGGACATTCCCAACCTTATTAATTGCCAGGTGATAGGAAAGATATGTGGTCTATAGTATCACAAAAAGTTTGGTGAGTTGTTTAAGCAACTAAATATCTGGAGCAACAAAATTAAAAGATCAAGGTGCATATTTGTATTTTAAAATTAAAGCAGGTTTATATTTAATATAAAGGGGAAAAGTTAGAAGAACAGTTTGGATTCCTTCTTCTCTCTAAAGCAGAGGGCATTTCACTGAGAGTCCTTAAATTAATGTAACCTTTTTTCATTCCTCGCATTTGGAAAGACATGAATCTAAAATTAATCTCTATTGAAAAGATTAATATTTTCAATCCAAACTTTGAAATCCACTTGGACAGCCCAGAGCTCCCAGCTGTTGTTTATGCTATTAGTTAGAAAATCCAAGTGCCATGCTTTTAAAAGAAAATTAGTAAAAAAAAGCTCTATTGAGTTAATTTTGTAGAATTATGTTAATAAGCACAATTTGCACTGTGCAGGTTTACTTTGTGGTTTGTGGTGAGTTTGTAGAGGTTTTGTGAGCAAACCCAAGTGTGGTGACAGCAAAACCTTTCCAAAGCACAGACTTTTATGATCTAAGCACAGAATTTCCTTTTGTGGTCATGTGTGACGTGGTTTTTGGATAATAAATGTCTGTAATAAGGTTTCCTTAGGTTGGCTCACAGGGCCTGAGCCTCTGTTTTTAATGGCTGTCTTCAGAGAAGTTTTGGTTACATATATTTTCTTTGAATTTGAGCACTTTTTAGAGGCAGCATTTAATCACCTCAAGGCTGATCCAGGGACACAGTGCTCACTCACCACTTCAGACCACGGATGTTGACAAGAGTCCTCTGTATTACCTTGGCCAGTCATTAGGACATGATTCTATCCAGCAGCAGCATCCAAGAGACGTAGGTGAGGGGAAGCAAGCTTCAGGTGACTTGATGGCCCTTTCAATGTGCAGTTAAAAGCAATTTGGAGCTTCTCTAGTTTGTCCTGGTCAATACCAGAAGTTCCTAAAAAAGCTGGAAGGAGCTGGTCCAGCTCTGCTGTTCCCCAGTAAATGGGGGACTGCTCGCCCACTGGGAGCATATGTACAGCAGAAGTTTTCCAACTTCATATTTCATAAATCCTCCCTCCTCAAATGTAAACTGGTGAAAGAAGAAATATCCCCCTTGTGACAGCCTGGATCATCTAAATTGATGCTATTGCTGTGGTGGAAGGCAGGACAAAGGAAGGAACCACATTTGCTATAGAAACTGGTTTCTATTTGTACACAATTAAGAAGCAGATGAAGTACTGATTTAAAAAAAAAAAAAAAGCTGAAAGAGGAACCAACATGTTGCCAAACACAAACCTACCGAAAAACCCCAACAAAAAGCCCAACCACCGAAAAAACACTCCTTTTGTAAGGCACTCTTTGTTGCAAATCAGTAAAAGTTGATTCCTGTAATGAATTAAAATATTCCAAAAGCTTAAAGCTTCTATCACAGTTGACCTTTAAGGCATGTAGCAGCAAAGAAGTTAATACACTTTGCACATGTTGCAGAGCAACAGGTGGTAGAAAAACCCATGCAGGCTCCTTGCATTCCTTACTTTTCAAACTGGTGGCCCCTGGTATTCTGGGATTTACACTACCTCCCCCAGGCTCTGACTGACAAGCTAATCGGTGTGCTGGGAAGCCCTGAGCTATTGATTCCACTGTAACAGAACACCTCCCCGTCAATGAAACTGCAATGAAATGCTTCAACAACGAAGAAAGGGAGGCATTAGGCTGTTGAGCAACTGGAAGAAATTTGCTTGTAGGTAGTGCGGCAGAAATGAAAAGGCTCTCGGGGGCACAAGCTTGAAAAGCCAGGTTATTAAAAAAGCCACAAAGCTGGAGTCTGGCTGAGTGGAGAAAAATAGTTATGGCTCAGTTAGGCGTATCTAAAAGGAGGAGGGAGGGGAACGCAGCTTTCAAAATTGCGTTAATCCCCCATGTACTTAATTTCTTTTCTTTTATGGCAGCTTGTAGTATAGCAACAAGTATTCAAGCAGTTAATAATTTTAAACAGTTTAGCTTTCCGTAGGCAATATATCTTTAGCCTTAATTAAAATTTTATTTTAGTAAGGGGAAAATATTAAAATGACATTCTGATCATCCTCTAAGATGGGAAATATATGATAATATGAATATTTTATTAGACAAACTATTATTAAACAGCTGGTGCAAAATCTTAGGCACTGATTAGTTGGGTTTGTTTGAAATGCAGGTCAATATTCCTTAAAAATGGCCCAACAGTCTTCCAATTGCAGTAACAACCACTGGCACACAGCCTGCCAACACAAAAGTATTAATGTCTTATATTGGAATCCTAATATTCCAGAACTGGATTCCCACAGTGCCAGTCTGGTGAATGGTTCCTATTTTGGGGTAAAAGCAATGCCCAGCTCATCACCTGGGCACATCTCTAAGTTGGTGGCTCTGGATTAAGAGGTGTTCTCTTTCTTTCAGGAGAGCTTCAGGGATGGGTATTGGGTGGTGAATCAGCTTGGCCATTTTAATTGGGATGGGAGTCAGAGGGGAGCTGTCAGAGTGGGACTTTGAGGATGGAATTTGCATCTGCCGTTAATTCAGGGGCCTGTTTGCTGACCTTCAGGCACCGTTCACATCGTATCTATTTACTCAGTCTTTTCCCAAGTGAGCTGTCAGCTTTTCTTTTGGAAAGTTCTCTCCCCCCTGCGTGGGATGTGGAGTACAATAAAAAATGTGTAGGCCTTGATTGCACATGAGGCAAAATGGCAACTCACTTAGGCAGCCAGATTAATTTTTCAATGACAATAAAATAGCTGACATTGTACACAAGGTAAAACAGGCAAAAGTGGCCTTTTAGGAATTTTCCCATCCCATCAATTATTGCCTGTTGTAGGTTCAAGAATTTTGCCTTGAACAAACAATGGAGATGGTTTTTCTGCACACTGGTTTTTTTTTTTTTTTTTGTTTGTTGTTGATGGTTGTACCACCTCTCTGATTCTATGGATATAAGTATATGTAGGGACTGTTTTCCTGTATTGGAGTGCTCTGATAGAGAGGAATCAGGGTTTTTTTGCATCTTAAACTGTATTAAGTGTACATGTCCCAAGTCTGCTCCTTTGCCCATAGGAGCTGTGCTGGAGTGAGTACCAAGCATCTGTGATGGGCAGAGCTGGGGAGAAATGCCCGGGTGGCTCCACAGTCATAGAGAGAAAGTATTAAAAGAAAGTAACCTTAAAAACTTAAAATCACAGAAACCCAACTCCTACCCAATGCTGAAGCCAATCAGACTTTGATTTCAGTTTGGCCAGAATGGAAAAAAAAAAAATCTTGCTTTTGTTAAATATATTCTATTAGATAAAGAGTGGCACATGCACAAATAATGGATCTTTCCTTAAGCTGACCCATATATTTTTGCCTAAATTCTTTTCTAGTCCTTGGATGAAATTCATCTGAGGTTGATGGACATTCACAGAAAACTTGGATTTGTGTCAGCAACATTAATTAATCTGAACCCAGAAATATGCGGCCCAACACAGAGGAGTTCTGTTTTACATTTGTGCAGTCTCATGGACTCACACTCTCATGGACTTTCCACTCATCAAAATGAAATGCTCCTGCCATGAAATGTATATGAGTGATACACAGCTCAGCTGAATAGCAGACCAACAGCTGTAGACCTTGCTAATAAATTCCCTGAATACCATGTCATCAATGTTCACGATGTTCTTCTAACCCCAGATATTCCTCCTACTATTTTTTTGGGGATTAATTCATTTGGTGTGATAAATGCCTAAATTTTAGAGACTTGAGTGGTTATACGATGACACGAAAAAAAACACAGGAGGACACATTGTGTCCATTTTTAATTTAAGAATTTTGCAAATTTTTACATTTACATTTACATTTTTATTATGTAGTGGGAGTGTTACCTAATAGGAAAACAAAAATCAACTCTTAATTCACCAAATAGACCCTACTGTTTTACCAGTCACTTCCTATTTAAAAGTTTTAGTCACGATTTCCTTTTAAGGGTCTGTAAATCATGATTTTTCCTGTTGTTCTAGATATTGAAACATTAAAAGCTTTGTGTCTTTTTCCAGTCTATAAAATATGAGCTTGTGTAGACTTTAGAACTGGACAACACACATGTCTCAAGTCTAGTTCATATCAGCTACTGATATGGAATCTATTTTATTTCTGCTTTTTGCTGTATTATGAGTGTGTTTTACAGATTTTCATGAAGAGGATGGGTAGATGCTGAAGGCTTCAACTAGTTACTTTCAACTAGTCACACAGAGAAACAGAAAAGAAAATAATTCTCCGGAGGATTTAAGTCAGTAATTTTAAAAATAACCAAAGGTGGCTGAAACACATTGGAGAAGATAATCAGATCTGTTCATTCTAGGTGATAGTTAATAACCCCGTAATTCTTAACTATTTTTAGTGAAAATGTAAAGGAAACGAATAGTTGGTTTTTAAAAAAAGAGAAGGTAAAAACCTCAGATATTTAATGCAAATGGGGTTGATTCCTCTTCAATCAATGGGCTTTTAAGCTTCCTCCAGGCTTGAGATTTGCAGAGAAGTCAGCACTGGCACGGCTTAGAGCAGCTGTTAATGCAACACATGCCTGTCATTTGCTGTTGACAGGCATTAATAAAAACCTAATCTGAGGAAATTATGAAAAACCTACATATTATGCAATCTGGTTTATGTTTTGGCATATGGCAAGCATTGCTCTGATGCAAAGGAAAATATCGTGTATAAACTTTAGCGCCATTGTTTCCACCCTAAGGACCATTGCCTTTTTTTTTTTTTTTTTTTAAATTATTTTTTTAAAAGGGTTTAATTTTCCAATACTCAGACAGGTTTGCTTTGTGGTACAATGGGTATTGGTTTAAATCTTTATTTTACAGAAGCAAGAATTCTGAACAGCATTTACTGACTAGGTCAGCAACAGGGAAATGCAAGTCAGATACATCCTCTTTCTATCCTGACTGTGCTCCTCTTTCTCCCAAACACTGGCTTCTTTGGCATGCTTTGAGTTGTCCTGTTCCCTTAGACCTGAAATCTTTTAAGAAACTTTTCCCTTTTTTCCTCCGCACTATTCTCATTGGGGAACAGAGTCCTTACAAAAATACAAACAAGAAAAACCTACCACTGCCATGGGTCAGGTTTTGGCTCTCTCTTTTTTTTCTGTGAGATTCTACTTTGGTGTTGATGATGATAAAATAACATTTGGTCATGTGCAATTACTCCTTCTCCTGAATTTATCTGGAGCTGCAGGGAATTCACTGGATCTCCCTGAAGGCATGCTAAACCTTATTTACTAGTTTCATCCCATGCAACAGAAAACATGTGTTATCTCTTAAGATACCATAAAGTTCAGTTATACTTTTAATTTTGGGTGCAATAAATTCTTTCTTGCTTGCTTGTTTCTCTTTTTCTTTCTTTTCTCTGTCTCTTTCATACTATTTTTTGGGGTGTGTGTGTGTTTGTAAACTCATTGAAAAAGATTTAAAAAAATTTTTACAATTCTGATACATTTTTTTTATTGCCTGAAGTATGGTACTAGTTAACCTCTTTAAAATATCCAAAATATGAATCCATAAGGGAACTTTTTTTTTTTAAAAAAAAAGACACAAAGGAAACAAAAAAAAAAGACACAAAGCACAATCATTAATGAGGGTGAAAAAAGGGGTAAAACAATTCCGTAGATATTCAGGCTGGAATGTGAGTGCTAAGAAAAGTCTTTGGACAAATTCAACACAGATTTGGCCTCCAGCTCTGAGCTGGCAATTCCAGTAGAAGAGCAGACCTCTACCCTGTGGTAAAGAGGTACAGAATAATGCCTCTTTGAATTAGTTTCAAAACGTTGCTGTGATGCAGACGAATTGCTCCTCGATGCCGGAGTGCAGTGCACCAACATAATAGCATATTGTTAAGTCACACTGCCATTAAAGGATATAGTTATTAATCAAATTAAGTCAAAACACAAAGCAAGTACAAATTAGTATCAGATGACATGTCTCACTGTGAGCAGAGGAGAAGGAATGGAGGGGACCTGCCATTTTAAAAGAAAACAATCTTTCATAAAACTAAAACAGAAGGTGAGGGAATATCCTACTATGCAGTAACTGGCAGCTGGTATGTGCTGCCTGGACAGTATTTGTCTTTAAATTCACATGACATTCCTAAAATTCTGCAGTGTAATTGGTGTCTTCCAGAAGCTTGGGCTAAACTCTGAATAGTGTTTGTTTCTGGAGATGTGCAAAATGTTTACCAAGAAAGATAAAAGTACTTGAAATTTAAGGCATTTACTATTCTATTATTTTGTTCCATCCTGCTACAAATTTTGTCAGTGTAACCTTTTAGCTTCAGAAGAAATGTTAATTCTCATTGAAACATGGTTTGGGGCAGGGGGGTTTAGTTTACCATTTCCATAAGTTTGGTAGAAACACGTCATTTGTGGGTTGTGAAACTGATCCAAATATTGTGATTTGTGCATGATCTAGATAGCCTTTCCAACAAGAAACAATGCACTAGTTTTGTGCAACTCTGGTAACTAATCACACTCGAACACGTGGGTTTACCTATCGTTACATGGACACGTGTAACGTGTGTTCCCAAGAACCACAGTACGTTTCAGGACTCCAAATTCTTCCAAGTACAGTTAAAATTGGTGAGTAGCTTATTGAAAACAGTGATACTTACAATGTCTAAAGGTAGGTAACAACATTCAGGAGTGTTGTAGGATTAGGATTCTGCATTATGGTGTTCACCCTTGTTGTAAATTTAGTTTCTTTATGGATCATCAGAAACACGTATAAAACAGAAGCACAGCCTTCTGCAGAGGAGGAAAAGAGGTCTTTTCCTGCTCTATTTAGAAGCTGTTGTATCTGCTTGGGCATTATTTACTCAGCTATCACAGCAGAGTCTAACTTTGGAATTATTTTAAGTTTTGCTCACACATAGGTTTGCATTTTTGCTATCTGTTGGTTCAATTTGGAACAGGACTGGTAGGAGCCTTTGTGAGTTACCTGTCAGTGTTGAAGTGTGTTTACTTCATTAATGATTCCTGAGTGGGAAAGTTTGTTTCCCTTCTGCTCTTGTTTCCTGAGTCTATGGTTTCCTCATCATCGCGACATTGCCAAGCATGGTGCTAACATGCCTCTTCTGCACAAGAGAATGTCATCACATGGGATTACAACCTTAAACAAAAGTCACTGCAGCGAGGCACTCAATCTCAGGTGAATTGCTTAAACAGTGTGTGTTTGTATTAGCTCAGATGTTAATATAGGCTGCTCTCTGCCATTATGTATTTGTTATGGGTGACAACACCTGGAGAATGTATCTTTCAGGACTGGGTGAAGAATAAACAGGGGGTCTGACTCAGTTCCACACTAATAAATGCAGTGAGATGCCACAGAGTTTGTAATTAGTCTACTTACAAGGTAGATCCTGATAGATGAAACAGAGACCTAAGGGGTCTGCAAATAGGGACACAGATGAAAGTTCTGGAGAAACATTTGCTCAACTATTCCGCTGAGTCGAGTAGACTTTGTTGAATCACTGATGAATCGCAAACCATCTCCTTCATGATTTTTTGGTAATAACAAGTTAAAAAGGTGCATATGTCATGATGATGGAGACAAAAAAGGAGGATAGCATGGCATTTCAGGGAGATTTGAAATCTTGGAAAGACACAATCCTAATAGGCTAAATCTAGTAATCTTTGACCACACTGATGCTTTATGTCCTACAAAGGTCAGGACATCATTTACTTATACTATGGCTAAAACACAATGCCATGACCAGGACTGGAAAGATGCTTCAAGGGCGTTATGTTGATAGCAAAGATTTGGAAATCTGAAGAAACAAAGGGTAGAAGGCTCCTGTCTTAGATGCAGATTTCAATACATAGAGAGGTGGCTGTGCTGGTGGCTTTAAAACAGACTGAAACCCAGCATGTGTACTTCAATCTTTGCTGAATAGGAATGGGCTTTAAAAAAACCCCTTGAATTATTTTGCTTGTTTGAGGCTTGTATGGGAGAGAAATCCAGCAATTATTATAGGGTGTTAAAAACAAATCAGCCCTCATGTAATAGGGCACAGCTCCCCTGAAGCAAGTAGAGCTGCACCTGTTTCAACCAGGGCTTCATCTGGTCTGTTGAAGGTGAGTTTGAGGCCCACCAACACCTTTCAGATGGATCTACCATAAGTCAACAACAGATGATAACAACCTTCAACCCCACCAGCAAACAATCCTCATTCCAGAAGTGTTCAGAGAGCCACATGGGAATACGGGGAAATAAACCTGTTTTGAGAAAGAATGGGCTTTCCACAAGTAGCTGCGATTAGTTCTGAATGTTCACTCCGTCGCTGAGCACAGTAATGCAGCCATATTTTTCTATTGTATCTATAGAGATATGGGGGAGATACCAGAAGATTATACAAATTAAGGAGAATGAATGTATGGTCACATATTAAGGCGATAATAGATTCAAAGAGCTGTTCCTGACTGTCTAGATGAAGCAATTCTGATGATGAACCTTAGTTAAAAACAGTTATCGAGATACAATCAGCTTTACACATTAAATATTCCAACCCCAAAAAGGAAACAAAACAGAATCAAAGCTTCTAATCAGTTTATGATCCAGAGATTTTGCCAACCAAACTTATTGGAAGAAGTAATGTAAACAGAAAGATGCAAGCAAAGTCAGTTAAGTGGAATTTAAGCTGTCAAGCTACACTGTAGAACTCCATTACCATATCTCCTCGCTTTTTTTAATAGTATTCTCTGAAAAGCACTAGATGTAATAAAGTCAATTTAAAATTTGTTCTACCAATCTTTTGCATCTGTAATTTTCCCATTAAATGTAAATGCCCATGAGGCATGCTATTTGCATTACATTGCATTTACAGTCTTTAAAACAAACTATAAATCCCCTCCTTGTTTCATGTGATTGATGCTGTGTGTATAAATACCACCATAAACCTCAAAGGGGGCTAACAGTGACAGTAAATTAAAGTTTTCAAGTCTGGCAGCATCTCAGCACTTCAGCCCTTGATCTTCAACAGCATTGTTAACCCCCACCTCATTGCCCTCCTGAACTCACCTTTTCCCTCCCCCGCTCTTTTTTTTCCCACCCCATTTTCCCTATGCTGTCCTTACTCTGATTTCCTTGGGAAACACCTTTCCATCCATACAGGCTGCACCGAGTCAGGAATATGCTGTTAATTAAAAAGGAGCTGCAGCTGTTTGCCAGATAGAGCCAGGTCTTAACTTTGCTGTCTTGGTGTGTCTGAGTTTGAGACTCAGACCATCTTGGCTTTGTAAACAATAGTCAGCCACAGCTCTCCTGATCCAGAACCATTTCAATAATTAGGTGGCTTTCAGGGTATTTATTATTTCTCTGATTTTTGGGGGCTTTTTGGTGATTTTTTTCCTTCCCTTTCTCATTTCTGCTTGCCTTTGTCTGATATGCTTTCTGGCCATATGCAGAAGAAATTGAGAATTGAGAGAAATCTTCTCCAAGATGGAAGAATGCATCATGTCACTATTCAGTTTTACGCTTATATAGGTAACCCCACTATTCCTTATCAATTTTGCAATAAAATTGACCTTGATTTGATCCTACTGAATCTTGTCTCCAAAAGATACCAGCTTCTCTGATGGTATCAGCCATTTTTAAGTAAGAGACACAATTAATACCAAAATTATCCAAAAGATTGCATGTTAGGCCAAACCCAACTTCAGCATAGGTAAAGTGTACCTAATGCTTGCCTACCACCTCTATGGGTCTAATTCTCTTTATTTCACTTCAGAACCAAGAACTAACACCCCAGCACTCCATTCTGTAGTCAGGAGGGAAAAAAAAAGGTTGTTTCCTTAGGAAGAAAAAATATTTATGAAAGAATACTGGTGCTACCATAGAATACATGCTTAAATCTCCAGGACACAGGGAATTCTTTCTCAATCAGGGAGATTTTTTTTTGTAAGATTTTTAAATATTATAGTCAAAGTGGAAAGGGTAGGGGGAAAAAAAGGTGAAATCTGAATGGCAATGAGGCTAATCAATTATTTTAGGCTACTAATCTCCACAAGAAATCCTCTGAGCATCCAAGAACAGGTAGAGTGTCGCAGGTGGGTACTTTGTGGGATTTGCATAAATCTCAGGGGAAGAGAAGGCAGCTCTCTTATCACTTTTTCTTCTACTCTTCACACTCAAGTGGCTCTTCTACTTAGGAGTGAGATTGCTCTCCTATCTATGGCTTTGTGAGGTGCTCTCTTCTGTAAGCCTCTCTATGCTATAGCCATTAGAAGTCAGTGACATCCAAAGCCCTAATTGGCTTTATGAAATGGAGAGAATTACAACCAAAATGATTTTCCTGCAGTGCTTCTGAAGATCATTAGGATTTAGTAAAAATTAGGAATGTGAATGACCATTTGTATCACTAAAATGGCCAGGATACATGTGGATATAAAGGGAACAGAAATTAACTGGAAGTTGTGTTGACAAATTTGAGACCTGAAACAAAAGGAGGAATGCGTTCAGACTGAATTCCTATTAAAACAAATTTAACAACTACAGAGGGTATAACTCATTGGTGTTTTTCCTGAGGAAAATTATGATATACACATCTTCAACATGGATAATGGTATTCAACAATCAAATATGCAGATCAAGGACACAACAGATGAAAGCTGATGGCTCTTCAACTTCCTATAAACTGGTTCCCATTGGGTTTTATCTTGGCACCCAATTATCTGCAAGTCTGATAGCACCCAAAATAAACCACTGTATTTCATGTCTTTGGACATGAAAGAGGCTTGGAGGTATCCAGATCACATAAAGCAAATCCCAGGTATAAACCTATAATATCATGCTTTTGTCTGATATTAACATTTCACTGAACTTTGCCAAGTCTGAATTTTATAATAAGTCACCAAGCCAAGCCTGGCTGCCACAGCTTGGCCTTGAGTGCCATATCATCTCAGTCCTGTTTTAGGACTTTTCTTTAGGCTGATGATTAACAGTTTGGGGTTTCCCATGCTTCTGCTGTGAAGGAATTCTCATTAGCAGTATCATGAGTGCAAGGGACTCTGCACAAATCTGGGTATGTGTGTAACACCCTGGCAGAGAACTGGCCAGTAGCCTGGACACAGAGAGGTGTCAGTCTGGGGATCCTGTTATATGAACTCCTTAAAATGGGTGCTGATATGGAAGGGCTTTTTTGATTGAGTCTCCTTCTAAAAGTGTTAGAGTACTGGTCAGATATTAAAAATTGTTAAAAACATCACTGTTTCCATGCTGAAGCACCCCTATTTTAACCCTTTGTGATGGATCCCTGTACATCCTCTGCCTGTTTTGCCCTTTACTGTTCCTTCAAGTTACTTGGACACCCTGTTTGTTCAAAGTTATTTCAGCAATTTGATTGCAGTCAGCTGCATGATGCCTTCAGCAGTGGGCTGGGGACATGGTCCCTAATCTTATGAAGAAGTCACTGAATGGGTCTTTCAAACATCCCTTGATTTCCTTATTAGAGGGAGTTCACTCAAAGGCAGAAGCTCAATGTGTGTCTTGCAGGTCATAGAAATAACTCAGGACATTCCTTCTCCTGGAAATGGATCTCTTGAGAGCTCAGTTTACTGCAGTCAGATTCAGATTTACAAACCAAAATGAATAAAGCCCAATTTTGATACTACTAATATATAAACACACACGCATCTATATATTTTAAATACACTTAAATTTCATTAGCAATGATTGTTTAGAGAAACATCATTACATTCCTGGGCTTGGGAGCCTTCTCCAGGGTTGTGAACAATCAAAGATTTATTTGAGCTTTCTGCACACTGGGAAATGAAGACACAGAATCTCATTATCATGTCTATTAAAAGGCAGAATCTGGGGTACATCTAAGAAAAGATGTATTACTTTTTAAACTGCACTGCAAACTGTGAAGTACTACAGGGACTTGAACTATTTAAAAATACTCTGGGCTTATGAGTAAGAAAAAATAGGGTCCCTTTCCCAAACAGTATAAAAATATCACACCATTAAATTCTGCTGTTATTACAGTCTTGGAAATATGATTGTATCTACTTTTGCTTGAAGCTGGCTGATTCCTGAGCTTGATGCTGGGGTCGAGGGACCATGGAGGGCTACCAGAGTGAGTTACTTAGGGGACAATGCAGTGGGGGGTATGAACAATGACCAGTTAAATTCTAGTTAACCCCAATTATAAACCTTCACCTTTGTTAATTAGATTAATTCATCAGCAGGCACTATGCTTACAGTGTCTTGGAGGTATGTGATCCAACATTTTCACCATTTAGTAAAAGTTAAAATCCTTCATGTCACCAGTCTGTTGCACACAAATGGCCATGCAATATATTACTGTAAAGGTAAAACTGGGTTAAGTTTACCTATAAATTAGAAGGTAACATTTATTCTAAGGATCCTTCTTAGAAGTGAAAAATTTGCCTTGCAAGCACTTTCTTTAAAGATCTCCAAGCTATGAATCTGAGAGCTTAATTAAAAGCAACAGAGACATGTCCAAGGAAGGAAAGAAAAGGGCTGAGCAGCAGTATAGGAGGCAATTCTCTTAGATTTTCAGTGTCTCAGCTTTTCCTTGATCAGTGTCCAAAATTTTGCATTCATTGATGCAGAATCTTAACACACTGACCTCTGGAGACCTGAGTCCAGCCAAGGCCCCTCTTAAGGCCCCAGGTGATGGTAAATGGGTGGCCTTCCAGAGCTGAAAGGTTGGTTATATCTTTTGGTGCCCTGGTGGTCAAACTTCCATGTGGACTTCCCATCAGAGAAGAAAAGTTTATTTTACTGCAGGTGTGGAAAGCAAAGGGCAGCCTTGAACAGCACCTGTTCGGTCTGTGTTAGCTTGATAAATCTTTTTCACAAATGTGAGAATGACTGACCATTTTTCACGCTAGCAAACACCACACAATTCGTTTGCATAAACAGAGACGAGTTTTGCTCTCAGTCCCACATGTGCAATAAATTTACACTGATCCTAGTAAATTCAATGGGGGTAATTCCTAATTTATATTTGTGAGAGGGCTGCATTTTGTTCATGAAAATCCATTTCATGGACAAAATATGTAATTTTCAGCTCTTCATAAACTCTGTTACATCCCTGTGAGGCAGACATATATAGAATATATGTAGAATGCTGCATATACAAAATATATTTATATATTTCCAATATGCAGTGTGTAAAATGAGGCAGGAGCTCTCAGCTGCTGACAATGCTATTGTTTAATCTCCCATTTGTGTGAAAAATCTGTAGTGATAATATTCAAAGGAGCATGCAAGAAAAATATTTACCAAAATTAGGATATTTTTTAATGTTGAGAAATATTTAAGAACTAGATACAAAACAGTACAAAAGAGCACTGTGAATCACAAAAGTGCTTTGCACCCTTCAGCAGGGTCCAGACACTTCCCTGAGTCTGCAAAGCAGGAGCTTCTCTTAACCCTGGTTCTACTTTTCTAATTGTCAGTGTTGGATGGAGGTTTGCATTTTGGGGGAAGATCTTTTCTTGGCTCACCACCTGGGTAAAAGAATGCAGAAATTGCTGAGATTTGTTCAAGAAGCCACAGTTTGTCTTTGAAAGAGAGTTGGAAATGTAAAATATTTTGGAATATGTTTATGAAAATGTGTATTTGCTTAAGAAATTGCTGCAGCTTATTTCTGGCACTTTATTTCTCTGCATTTCTACAGCTGCTTGGTTTGGGATGTCTGGATTAAACTGAAATTAAAGGAAAGAATATCATCCTCACTGTACCTAAGAGGCAGGGAGCAGCTGAACTGGAATAAATGCAGGAAGAACATCTTAAAATTGTTACTCAAGGTAAACAGGAAATGGGTTCAGTCTTAATTAAGAACTATGTGTTTGTAGCTCTTGCAATCGCTCTGTATCAAATATCCAGAACACTGCCCCCTTTTTCATACGCTAAGTAGCGATATTGTTCTGCTACCCTCTTCTTGAAAACCAAAAGATCTTATGAGGCAAGCAAACAGAAATTCCAGATTATGGAAATTAATTAAAGCACACAATGCAGCCTTTCTCAACATTCAGGCTCAACTAATTAGGGATTAGATTATTCAAGAGCAGCAAATCAATTAGGATTGCTTTCTGTAAAAAAAACCAAAAAAACAAAAACAAAAAAAAAAACAAACCTCAGTGAAATATAGTTACCTGTTGAAAAGTGAAAGAAATTGTGCCCAAGCACAATGGAGGGATCAAGGCACAATACTGCACGTTGACAAAATAAATTATGAAAACAATAATCATGTTTATCCAATCTCTTTGTGCAAAACTGTTATTTTGATTCTAGTGCCAGCTGTCTGAAACTTTAATTTAAGTGCTTGCTTCAGGCAAGACATTTGGGATACTAGTTTAGAATGTTTTATAGCCTAAGCAATATGTTTTACTAACATCAAATCCTATGATGATGATTTTAATGGTAACTATAATATGTTCAAGGGGGTTCCAGAGTGATCTTTGATTTTACCAGAATGCTTGCATGCCTAATGAACCCCGATATTTTTTGGCTTCATTAGCGGCCAGCTCCCCAGGAGGCTTCTCTACAGGAGGTGAGTACTTTGGATTTTAAAAGGAGATATACCAAGTAGCACGCTGCACTTTACATTAGTGTCAAATGTATGTGTGTGTAATCTGGGGAAATGGTTAATGAAAGAATTCTCTCTGCATTTCAGTAAGAGAAAAAGACTGATAAAAAGAAATACTTTTTAATACTCTAAACCATCCATTTCAGTGGCTGGTGCCTGTTTATATGCTTAGGAAGAACACATTATCCCTTGACTTGTGTTCTGAGTATCTTCAAAACTCTGGGCTTTTTTCTACTTGCTCCAGAGGCAGCAGGATTGCATTGCAAAGGAGAATGCTGCTGAACTCAATGGATACACAGAATTAAACTATTTGTGCTGGGAGTGGCCTCTGTGAAACATCATTGCTCTTGAAACTCTGGCTCTCCTATTGCCCCGACACACCCCACAACTTTTGTGCCTCAGTTTCCAGCAGCACAGCAGGGCTGATGACACTTATAGAGGACCTGGGACCCCTGTAATCACTGGGCTCATTGCCAGCACTGAGTGCTCACCAAAAGATTTGGTGCAAATAAAGGTTTGGAAGTGTTGCCCACAGAAGACGTGGCTGCCTCAGTCCTGGAAGTGTTCAAGGCCAGGTTGGAAGGGTCTTGGAGCAACCTGATCTAGCGGAAAGTGTCCCTGCCCATGGAGGGAGGTGGAATGAGATGATCTTTAAGGTCCCTTCCAAACCAAACCATTCTGTGATTTCATGATTTTATAATTCTTCATATATTCAGAGAGTTTTCTGAACCCACTGAAGGAGATGATGGAAATATTCTCAGTGAGTTTGTCTGCTCTCGACTAAAAAGCAGCACATTGGGTGAAAACCATTAATGTATAATTTTTAACTAAAGGGGTTACAATCTAAAGGGATTTCCAAATCCAAAGATTTCTTCAGCCTAAAGGTAGGGTTCTGTGCTTATTTTATTTTTCTCTTTTTTTTTTTTTTTCTTCTAAGTTTACTTGTTTTGGATGAAATATATCCTTTTCAGTGAGGTTTTTTTTGGCACTTTAACACATAGCTTAACCCAGAAGTTAATGGCTTATAGAAATAACAGCTTTGAAAGGGATTTTTTTCAAGGAATGAGAAGGATTTAATTTGCTACATGTTAACACTGATTCATTCATGTTTTATCAGAGCAAAACAACCATTTGCACAAATGTATATGTTATATATAATTATACTACACAGTATTTTTTCCTTCAACAGATCACATAATTTCACTGATTCAAATACAAAACTATTTAATTAAAAAAAATCAGTTCTGTCTTTTTCTTTCTTTTTTTTTTTTTTTTTTTTTTTTTTTAATTAAATATCCATTT